>JAMKCH010053326.1:0-34762 GCA_023653785.1 Ophioderma brevispina
TACGCACGTATATAAATACAGATCAGGTAAAGAGTAACTGCCTTGTCTTTAATACTCAGATTTCAAACCACCACTTCCAGGTTGTAGTTCACATATCCATGCCATTAAAGAAAAATATAAAAATATAATTTTGATGATGTTTTTATGGTTTCGGATTAGCAATCGTTGCTTATCCCTAAATCAAAAGTATACATTGTTGTTTCTGTTTCTTTTTCCTTTATGACAGGAAAGTAGTACTAACATTTATAAACGATGATTGGAACCTGAATTTAATTAAACTTGTAAAATGATTTTTCTTGTCCAGTATTGGTTTATCTAAAAATTTACGGAAATGACTAATGCAGTGGACCCACTTGGAAATAAGAAGAAAATTCCATATAGAACAATCGTAAAGATTGGGACCAACATATTTTTCCAATGCTAGGTGTAAATCTTTGCAGAACATCTCTCAAACATGAAAAGTGGACACTTAGCGAATAATCATACCCTTATGTAAGGAGAACACATGCAAGGTATTTTAGCCAAAGAGTGCATTTGTGGTTTAAAATTTATGAAAATTTCAATTTTGTGTACACTCAGTTGCAATGTTAGTGTGTGTGACTCTTATTAAGAATGCAAGTGTGAGATTTGGACCACCACTCATCCTCCTGGAGCAAAGGTTGTGGCAACCGTTCTAGAGCGGAGCTATTCATTATATTGCGTGCTGACCACACAATGCAGAACTTAGCGATTTATTCCGTAAATGTTATTCAAGATTAAAATTGCAAATATGGCACACCAATCCGGTCTTGTGGTTTAGTTAAGCTTGACCTCGTGATACAGTGGTCTCGGTTTGAATCTCACTACTTCCTCTTTTAAAATATATAAAATTTTCATTATTTGTCGGTTAAGGGAAAATTCTAAGTCCAAAAAAAGATAAGCCCAAAAAAAAATAGCTGCCCTTTGAGGTTAGTGAGGGAAACTGCTCCTGGAGCATGGGTGTTGGTCAAAAACTACCCGCGTTTATTAAGAATCACTGTTGGGTACCAGTGGCGTAGCTTAGTGGAGTGGTGGCCCGGGGCAAGATGTTAACTTGGCGCCCCCTCGCTTTAGGGGCCCCCTAATGTGGTTCGATGCAAAGCCCCTTACGGGGTCCATGGGGCGGAGCCCCCGAAGCTGCCGGGATTTAGCATGTTGAATGCTTGCACAGAGCTATTATCTCATTGTCATGAATCAAATTACTTTTTCCGCCCCTGGTGGGGTCCAGCAGGGCTAAGCCCCCGGAAGCTCTCGGTTTTATTCATTTTTGAGTGCCTTTGGAGATTGCTCAGTTATTCTTTATTTCAAGTGCGATGAACTATACTGTCCCTGGGGGGGTCCAGTGGGCGGAGCCCCCGAAGCTCTCGAGTTTTCGCATGTTTGAGTGCCTTCGGAGAGCTCTCAACCTATCTCTATTATCTCAAAATAGATAACTATACTGTCCCCCTGGCGGTCCGTGGGCGGAGCCCCCGGAAGCTCTCCGGGTTTTAGCATATTTGAGGCCTTCGGCGAGCTCTCAGTTATCTCTATCATGAGCAGATGAACTGTACTGTCCCTCGGGTCCAGGGGCGGAGCCTCGGAAGCTCTCGAGTTTTAGCATGTTTGGCGCTTTGGAGAGCTCTCATTATCTCATCATCATGAAGCAAATGATTTATACTTTCCCCTGACGGGGGTCCAGGGGGCAAAAGCCCCGAAAGCTCTCGATTTTAGCATTTTGAGTACATTTGGAGAGCTCTCTTTATCTCCTCTTCATGAATCAAATGATTTATACTTGCCCCTGACGGGGGTCCAGGGGGCGAAACCCCTGGAAGCTCTCGAGTTTTTAGCAAGTTTTAATTACCGTCAAAGGGCTATCAGTTATGAACTATAGGCCTACCCATGTACCACATAACGTTTTCTCGACATTTGCAAACGTTACAAAGTAGTCAAACCAGTCAAAAACGTTGAGAACCGTTTTGACAACTTTTTTGAGTTCAACCAACCGTCCACGTAATAATTACGTTCTAAAACTTCTTTTGAAACGTTTTGAAAACGTGTTGTTACCTGGATGATGTGGTCTTTGGAAACGTTTTGTAGACGTTCTGACGACTTAATGTGGCAGACACGTTCGCACAACGTTTCCATAACGTTCTTATATTAACAACATGCCCAAACACAAATGGGTTTGTGCAGCGGTAGAAGTTAGTATGACATATCTAGATGGTATCGTATTCCCAGAGGTTTATTTATTTTGAATCTGTCTAAAGGCAGCGGAAGAATTACCCGATTTATTCTATGTATGGAATAAACCATATTCTAAACTAACGGGAGCATGCGAACTGGCTTATTCTTCCCTGCCACTTTTTTCTGTTCGCGGGCTTTTCCTCATTTGCGTCGAGTCCTCCGCGTATACGCCTTGGCCAACGCACTCCTCCCATCACAGGCGCTTTTTGGTCATGTTGGTGAGATCGCGCATTAGAACTTGCCTGTGTAGCGGGCGCGGCGGAAGTATTTAGTGTCCCCGCCGAACGAGTTTCGGAACGGGGACTATGAAATGAGCAGCGTCCGTTCGTCGTCCGTTCGTCGTCCGTCCGTCCGGGACAAATTTAACCCTGTTGTATGCTACTTATCTGTAGTGTCCGTAAGGGCGACAATGATGTAACTTGGTGGAAAGAACGGGTTGATGAGTTCTCGACCTGATAAGATTTGGCCGTTAAAAATATGTACTAATTAAGTAATCTAATTTGCATAATAAATTTTGAGGAATTTTCCTGCAAGTTCCGTACGGCGTATAAAGATGTAACTTGGGGGAAGCAAGTGGGCTGAAGAGTTGTTGACATGATTAGATTTGGGCATATTTCGGGCAAATTGAGTATGCAAATGAGCTAATTTAATATGCAAAAATCGCGTAATGCGATATTTTTGAAAGGTACATCGGATACCTCAAAACTCCTGCCCTGCATGAAAGCCGATCATAGGGCACATTTTTTGGGTATTTAAAAGTATATGATATATGCGGCTTAGGTAGCAATGAGTTACTTAAAGATGCGTATGCTGATCTCCTAAAACGGTTACATCGGATAGGCAAAATTCCTTCCACTACATGAGGAGCTATGCTAGGGGAGGGGTGAGGTGGTGGGGAGGGGGTGGGGTTTTGCGGGGTGTTGGGGAGGGGGTGGGGTTTTGCGGGGTGTTGGGGAGGGGGTGGGGTTTTGCGGGGTGTTGGGGAGGGGGTGGGGTTTTGCGGGGTGTTGGGGAGGGGGTGGGGTTTTGCGGGGTGTTGGGGAGGGGGTGGGTGTTGCGGGGTGTTGGGGAGGGGGTGGGGTTTTGCGGGGTGTTGGGGAGGGGGTGGGGTTTTGCGGGGTGTTGGGGAGGGGGTGGGTGTTGCGGGGTGTTGGGGAGGGGGTGGGGTTTTGCGGGGTGTTGGGGAGGGGGTGGGGTTTTGCGGGGTGTTGGGGAGGGGGTGGGGTTTTGCGGGGTGTTGGGGAGGGGGTGGGGTTTTGCGGGGTGTTGGGGAGGGGGTGGGGTTTTGCGGGGTGTTGGGGAGGGGGTGGGGTGTTGCGGGGTGTTGGGGAGGGGGTGGGGTGTTGTGGGGTGTTGGGGAGGGGGTGGGGTTTTGCGGGGTGTTGGGGAGGGGGTGGGGTTTTGCGGGGTGTTGGGGAGGGGGTGGGTGTTGCGGGGTGTTGGGGAGGGGGTGGGGTGTTGAGTTGCATTTATTGCATGTAGTGATCGCAAACATTCGGCGGGGACATACGCATCGCGTAAATACGAGTTCGCCTTGTTATTGTTATTTTTATTAGTATTATATTTTGTGTTATTATTTATGTTGCCTTTATTTTGGCATATTTATCAACGTGCGTTTAATTCTGTGAGCACAGATGGGGGTCTAAATTTCAGTGGTAATGAAAAGGGCACTTAATAGGTCACTCACTTTTGAAAAAAAGATACAACTCTTCTGATACACTTCGAGCCTATATAAATATAAATTCCTTAAATTGTGAGTCTTCTACTGGGTAGTGGTTTCGTATTTGGTCTTCCACGCGAGGGTCCCAGGTTCAATTCCCAGTACAGGTAAGTGAGTATTTGTGTCTGTCAAACAACTTGTGTAATCTGCTTGAATGCGATTTCCTTGGCAATATACAGATCAATATAGTACCGATTACCTTTTCTTCTCTAATTATTAGCGTTTAATAGGCAATTAAATCAAATTTTTTTGCACGTTCTCATAAGTTAAGAAGTTTTAAATCATTCTTACGTTTTAATCACGTTTTGATAACGTTCTCAATCGTTTTAATAACGTCTTATAAAACTTTTTTGAAAACGTGAAACGTGTCCTACACATTCAACATGTTGTTAACGTGTTAAAATGACGTCAACAGTGGACCCATTTTAAAACGTTTTTAATGTTGGTCACAACGTCATGGCTAGTCTGTGTACTGCCTACTGCCTGGGACAGTGTCAATTTTATTTTTCCCAACGTCATTTCAGTGCCCCCCTGAGGTGGCGCCCGGAGCACGTGCCCCCCTTGCCCCCTAGCTACACCACTTGTTTGGGAACTAGGCTATCACTAAATCTAGGTTCGTATGCACAAAATAGTTAGAACAGGTCTAACTTTAGATCCTGTCTAAGTTTAATTTTGTCCCACCAGAAAAGACATTATCCTTTACACTGACACAAGGTCTTTTGTATTTATTTTGAAATTTACATTTAAATCTTTCAAATTTGCTAGAGATACTTTTCGAAGAAAGTGTGAATAACTATCAGTTCGAGCAAAACTATTTTTGACTTTTTAAAAAGGCCGCAGGTCTAACCTTTAACCTGGTCTGAACTTTTGTGCATACAGACCTTAAGTCTACTGTACTGGTAATCATACTGGGCAATTCAGATTGTGGGGGGGGTGAATTTAGATTCTGCAACACTTGAACATGAGGTCTTTAACATTGTCAAATTCATAAGTGTGCTGGCATAAACTAATTCTGGGAAGGGATCCCAATTTGTTTTGCCTGCCCCCCACCATTGCCCCGGAAAAGAGCTTAAGTTGGGGTCAGATTGAGGCATAGCCAGTGGGGAATTATGTTTCCATAATCGGTACAACAATTCGGTTGTTTTGATGAGGCTGGCCTTAAGTTAAAGAGACACTTTGGCACATTTGAAAAATAGTGCACCCTCCTAGATTTTTCAAAATTGATATTTTTGCATGGTTATAAAGCTTTAATATACCGTACCCTCCCTGAAAATATAGCCCAAATCAGCACGCTTATAGGTAAACAGAATGATTTTATATTAACATGTCGCCGGCGACATTAATTCAGCAGACGCCTGGAAATGTCATGTAACAAAGAAAACACAGCCAGAGTTATCTCATGGCATGCACCTTTGTATGCCCGTCTGTGACCGTTGTGGTTTTAAGATCAATGAGTACGAGTCAATATTTCATGTAAAGACACATTGTTGATTAAGTTACGGAACACTTGTAAAAGTTAGGCCTACAATTACCCTGAAGGCTTTAGCTTCGTATTAATGTCCCTATCTGCTTTTAGGTGTGTTTTTTATGTTAAAATTATCGCTATTCTTCCAAGGCCTAGACTATCATGTGTGCAAGCAAATTGAAGAATTTCATATCTTAAAATTGCCAGGGCCGCTTTTAAAGAGCCACAAAGCTCAAAGCCATTTCCATAAAGAAGCGAACTCTGCCTTAAACCGAGAGCTGAATACGCCATTGAAAATCAAAGCATGCTTTTTCTTGGGGAGGATTACAATAGCAGGCAAGTTCAAAACATAGTTTTTGGTTTTCTCTTTTACTTGTTTGTCCATAAACCTTTGAATTCTCGGTAGGTGTTCTACAACCGATCAAGTGCAAACAGAGAGAAATTTGTATCCTCAAAAAATCTCCACTGCCTTTAACAATTTGTAAACCGGTACAGTGGCTAAAGTTGATGTATGTAAACCTCACAACAATTGTCATGTAAACCTATCTCACCAAAACAACTGACCAGTTCTAGAAATTGATATTGTCTAAAATACTGCCAAGCAACAGCTAAATTGGAATACATTTATTCACTGAGGGTTTCATCAGAATTTCATTTGAGCCATTAGTTGAGCAATTAATTTGAGTAGGAATATTATTGCAAACCTCTGGTGGTTCAAAGCCCGAAGACCCTGTTTTTTTAAAAATGTTACTTTCCAGGCATTTCAAAGAGTTGTACTGTGGACTTCACAATTGAGAATGATGCCTAGTCCCAAAATCTGAGTTTGTGATGTGGTGCATTTCACCCAAATAAGTTTTTGAGGTCATGATTCCATATTATTTTTCAACCTACCATATCTCGGCAGTATTTTTACCCACGGGATTTTGTATCGTTCATGTCCTGAGTTTTTCTAGATTTTGCTCTAGCTTTGAATAAAACTAGGATTACATGGGGTATGACAGGACACAGCCACATCAGTGTAAGAAGGAAAGCTAAAAGTCATCAGTGTGTATTTTTTTGTTGCTCTGAATTTCTGAAACATTTATACTTGTTAAAGGTGCAACGAGAGATTTCACATACTAGGTTCCCCTAAAAAAATCAAAAATTCTGATTTTTTGCCCTGATGTAAAGCTTTCGCATCAAAAATATCCCATCTGAAAGGATTGAGCTGAGAAATACTTCTTTGGTACCAAAATGGTGCAATTTCTAATTTTCGTCTAGCGCAAATACAAAAATTCAGCCTATGTTTTACATTGAAAATAAGCAAATCAAAATCACCTATTTTTCTCTCTTTTAAGAAAATTTCTTTGTTTTTTAAAGAATAATATAAGGTGAAGAAATTATTGAGTATTTGAAATACTATTATGACACCATATTTGGGTGCGTCAGAATCTCTCGTTGCACAGTTTAATCACCACAAAAGCTGTTTATTGGTCGTGGCCAAGATTCCATATTATTACAGATATTTTTTCGTTGATTTGAACAATCCTCTCGTTTGTGTAATTTCCATGCCAAAAGACAAAACATACGTACTGTAGAGCAGAAATCTATGAAAAGAAATAAATTCTCGATTACGGAGGGTATCCGCGGACAAACCCCCCAGGACCTTACCAAACAACTTTTTTAGCTTCGTTTATGGTCCTATAACACTTTGGGAGATGTTAACAAAATAAAATTTCCCGGCACTCTGCCGATATTCAAGATTTGCCGTCAAAATGGCCGCCAAATTAGGCAAAATTAAAGAAAAAATGGGTATATTTAATATCAAAACTGTAATAAATTCATAAAAAATTATGTTTTCGAATATAGCTACTGGGTCATTGGACATTTAAATTCTGGTACTTGAAGTGTTACGCATACATCTAAAAATCCAAGATTGCGCCAAAAAAGGGCCGCCAAAATGGCAAACAAAAGTTAAGAAAAATCAGGTATTAGTATCAAAAAAAGAAATTCATAAAATTAAACGGGAAGATATAGCTACTGGTATTGGAATTTAAATTCTGTTATTTGAAGTTTTTGCCATGTCTAAAAATCAAGAGGATGGTGTCCAAAAATGGCCGCCAAAATGGCAAAATTGAAGAAATTGGGGTTTATTAATATCAAAAATGTAACAAATTGGTTTAAAATACATATTAGAAACAGTTGCGGGTCATTGTCATTTAAATTCTAGTATTATGGATTTTGTGCCCCATATGTACAATCCAAGATGGCAGCCCAAAATGGCCGCCCAATAATAGGCAAAATTAAAGAAAAAATTGAGGGATTGAATATCAAACATGTAATAAATTGGTAAAATTAACATTTAGATAAGACCGTTTGGTCATTGGCATATAATTTCTGTATTTTATTGTTGGCCATATATGAAAATCTGAACGTCCAAAGAAACACCCAAAAAAGGCTGCAAAGATGAGCGTATGATCTCAAGTTACATCTACTCTATCTACCTACCTCCGCGGCCTATTTCTGCACCAGAATACCACTGATGAAAGCTCAGGCGGTGGATGTCAAAGCCCAGGAAGGTATACGTAGGTATTTCTGGTGAATCCTTAAAAGCCTAGCTAACCACCTACCCTAAGCTAAGTACAGTATAATTAAACAAGAAAAAAGAGGCTTTACACACGCTATGGTGTCCAGATGTAACCTTGACCTGCAGAGAGGGCCCAAAAAGCATATGGCCCAAACTTGCCCATAATCTTTCGGGTACACCGTTGGAACATTGTGGGAGTCGATTTTCAACCGGCCGCATCCAGAATTCAGACAAGACAAGAAAGCCCCAGAAGAGAGGCATCCCAAGAAGTGGATTGGGAAGGGTATCATGAAGAAATGGGAAGTAGTCATCCGATCTTGACATAATTTTGCGCAGCAATTCGGATGACATGTGATCAGAGGCTTATGGGGCCATGTACAACAGGTCCAAAGGGCTTCTTGTATGCGTTCATTTCTAGTTTTCTAGAATATTTGTCCTATCTTTAGAATAACAATATGATGTCATGTCTATATTAAACCTTACACGATGCACCATCAGTGTAATAAGGAACATGCTAATCATCAGTTGTATTTTTTGTGCTCTGATATTATCTTCATCATGTATGCTTGTTAAAAGGTGCAACGAGAGATTTCACATACTAGTTCCCCTACAAAAAATCAAAAATTCTGATTTTTTGCCCTGATGTAAACTTTCCATCAAAATATCCCCATCATGAAAGGATGAGTCTGAGAATACCTTTGGTACAAAAAATGGTCAATTTCTAATTTCCTATAGGAAGCAGAAATACAAAACTTCATCCTCCTTTTTTACATTGAAAAATAAGCAAATCAAAATCACCTATTATTTCTCCGTCTTTTAAGAAAATTTCTGTATGCATAATATAAGGTAATAAATCTATTTATTATTTTTAAATTACTATTATGACACAATTTTTTGGTGTTGCGTCAGAATCTCTCTTGTACCATTTAATCACCAACAAAGCTTTTTAGTTGTCCGTTTCCAAGAACTTTCGACATATTATTTACATACTTAATTAATATATCTGTTATTCTTTTTAAAATCCTCAAATCATGTTAGTTAGTATTGGTGTAAAGGTAAAATGATGATGCCCTAGTTCCAAATACACAACAATTTTACCTTTATATTATCCAAAAAAGTCTTATTAAATAAAATAACCTTCTTATCTGCTAATCTTATTTATATCCTCTTACGCACGCGTCACCCCCTTAACTCTACCACCCACCAACTTTTTTAGCCTACTTACGTTTTAGGTCCTAAACACTTTTGAGATGTTAACAAAATAATGTCCCGCACGCTAGCGTATGATTCAAGAGTGGCGTCAAAATGGCCGCCAAATTAGTCAAAATTAAAGACAAATCGGGTATTATAATATCACCGACCATTTCATAACTATCCAAAAAATTAATGTTTTCGAATATAGCTACCTGGTCTTGGCTTTTAATTCTGGTACTTGAATTTGTTTACCATACTAAACATCCAAGATGGCCGCCAAAATGGCCGCCAAAAGTAGTCAAAAAGGTTAAGACAACAAAAAAATAGTTATACGTTAGTATCACCCAGTTGGAAATTCATGAAAATTAATTAAGACTTTACTATATAGTTACCTTGTTATTGGCATTTAAAATTTCTAGTATTTGAAGTTTGTTGCCATTACCTAAAAATCCAGATTGTGTCCAAAATGGCCGCCAAATAGGCAAAATTAAAATAATTTGTATGCAGTTTATTGCTTTAAAAATGTAACAAATTGGTAAAATACATATTTAGAAACAGTTGCCTTGTCATTGTCATTTCAAATTCTAGTATAATGGATTTTTTGCCATAGTACAAATCCAGATGGCCGCCCAAAATGATGGGCCGCCAAAATAGCAAAATTAAAGAAATTGAGTATTCATACAAACATGTAATTCATTGGTAAAATTAACATTTAGATAAGACTGTTTTGGTCATTGGCATATATTTTCTAGTATTTTATTTGCCATATCTGAAAATCTGAACGTCCCAAGACAACACCCAAAAAGGCTGCAAAGTGAGGTATGATCTCAAGTGTACATCTATCTCTATCTACCTACCTCCCGCGGCCTATTTCTTGCACTAAGAATGCCACTGATGAAAGCTCAGGCTGTGGATCAACGCCCGGAAGGTATACCTAGGTATTTCTGGTGAATCCTAAAGCCTAGCAACCCCTACCCTAGCTAGCTACATTATAATTTGTCAAAAAGAAAAAAGCAGGCTTCTACACGCTACTGGGTGTCCAGATGGTTACCCTTTGACCCTGCCAGAGAGGGCCAAAATAGCCATCTGCCCAACCTTGCCAATAAATCTTTCGGGTACACCGTTTTGAACATTGAGGAAGTCGATCAACCGGCGCAGCCAGATGTCAAGACAAGAAAGCCCCAGAAGAGAGCGCCCAAGAAGAGGATTGGGAATGGGTATCATGGACATGGGAGTATCATACCGATCTTGCATTAATTTTGCGCAAGCAATTCGGATGACATTGTGATACAGCGGCTTAAGGTTCCATTTACAACGGTCCAAAGTGCTTCTCTGACTGTTTGAATAACTGTTTGAATGTCCTCTGATTTTCCCAGTACATGTTTTTAGTTATGATTTAAGAGCCCTAGCTCCACCAGACCTACTTCTCAAAGCCTTCCCCTGACCGGGAATACATGGGAGAAAACTGGTTTGAGGGGAATAGATAAGGTTTGATTTTTCGCTAAAAAACCTACCCGGGGCAAGATTACACCATGTCTCCTGTAAAACCAGAGGTGGGCCTCTTTAAACTAGAAGGGCTTGAACCTCTGAACACCGGGACGCACTGGGCCACCTTCAACAAAAAAGCCTTCATCTTAGCTGGGCCAGGTCCAGGATTGAGCTCCGACAAGGGCTTAAAGTCCTCTGAGGCAAGGTGTGGAGCAGTAGGAGAGGGACCCCTTGTGGAACACCACATACCCGTCATGCCCTCTCTGCAAACATTCCTGTAATGGGGGCAGAGAGGGCAACACCAAAGAAACTGTCATACACTCGAAGCGCATGGTGGACGGGCATGACGTTCTAACCCTGGCGGATCTTATAAGAGAACCCTCAAACGTTATATATACTGCCTAGGTGTTGTCAGTGGGATTAACCTACTGGTCGCAGCACCACAGGCCGATGCAGACTGTCCATGTTGAGGAAACTGCTTGCTGCCGCTTGGTCCACATATGTGCCACAAGCAGCACCAGATAAAGTTTTGACTGGACACCTTTTCAAGTACCCTCGGGATCATAGCCACCGGCGGAAATCCGTAACTTATTATGTTTGACAATCCGCCGTCATTGCGTACCGTACCTACTGCCTTTTCGTCCACCTCCCATTTAAAGTATATTGGATTGTTAAGTTTATTCAAACGAGATGCGAACTGATCCACATGTGATGATGACCCCCCGGACATTAGGGCCATATAAGTATGAGGCCACTAGAACATTGTCCAATCAAATGAGGTACTGCCTGCGGTTGATGCCGCCGTTTCCTTGCCCCATAGCAGCAAGTGGACTTTCCCAACAGAGCCTCCGTTCTACTTGTTCCGCCCTCGTTCAGGTAGGATATAACGTTCTGTTTTCGCAGCGGACTAGGGTTGGGCTGTGAATATGGTGTCTTAGTCCACGAAGTGTCAGATCGCTGTCTCAACGTTCCATCACGTGATGTTCTGGATGGCTGATTTGGTTCCACTGCCTGACATTGTCAGTATGAAAATATGCCCCACCCGAGCTTGGACGCATCTGTCGTCCAATGTCATTGAGGGTTGCTGATGGTAAGCATACTCCAAATGTCAGTTGGGTTGATTGCAATCCACCCTTTGAGGTCCTAAAATGAACTTCGGAAGAACACGAGATTTGGAGAGTAAAAGGATAACCATGGGCTATAGACTGAGAGGTAAATTTTATTCGCCTCATGTATCGAAGCCTACACAGAGGAGCACATGCCTATCATCAGGCTAGCCACCAGTCTCCAAAACCTAGCCAACTGTGACGGTGCTGGCTTTGGCTATGGATCATCTCTGCACACTGTGTCACTCCTGACACTCTGGTACGTGTGGTTTACCCTCCCGTACTGCAGTCAGTGACACCTCCCCGAACTAGGTGTGCTGGGAGTGTTCCCAATGGAATTTGGCATAGTTGATAATAAATCTGAAAGGCTCCACCAAACGGCAAATTTTCCTGACTTCCTTCTGAGGCTTCTAATTACGTGTCTAAATTTTCTTATTTACCAATTTAAGATTTGAGTGAGATGGTGCGTACAATTTTGTGCATTTTAACCTACTTTTGGGCACCATTTTTGATTTTTAATTTTTTAGATATGGCAAAAAACTCAAATACTAGAAATATAAATGCCAATAATATCAGTCAACTATATCTAAATGTCACCAATTTATTGTTGAATTAAATACTCGGTTTTTCTTTAGTTTTTGGCCTATTTTGGTGACGATTTGGGTGCATCTTGGATTTTTTATATGGTAAAAATTAAAATACCTAGAAATTAAATGCCAACTGACCAGGCAACAAAATTTAAATATTCTTGTGACCATTTTTTTTACATGTTTGATATTAAATACCCCCTTTTTCTTTCATTTGTGCCTATTGTGGTGGCCATTTTGGGCGCCATCTTGGATTTTTAGATATTGGCAAAAACTTCAATACAATAATTTAAATGCCAATGACCAGGCAGCTACATTCCTCATTAAGTTTATGAAATCATTTTATTACTTGTTTGTTAAATCCGATTTTATTTAATTTTGCTATTTTGGCGGCCATTTTGAGCGCCATCTTGGAATTTTTTAGCCATGGCAAAAACTTCAACTACATAGAATTTACAATGAACAATAACCTGCTAGCTACAGCAACTTAATTTTAGTGAATTTTTATTACTTGTTTGATTTAAATACCCGATTCTCTTAACTTTTGCCTTTTTTGGCGGCCATTTTGGGCACCATCTTGGATTTTTGACATGGCAAAAACTTCAAATACTAGAATTTAAATGCCATAACCAGTATGTACAGCTAATATTAATTTTAGATTTATTACTTTTTGATATTAACATACCTGATTCTCTTACTTTGCCTATTTTGGCGGCCATTTTGGGCGCCCTCTTGATTTTTAGATACTGGGAAAAACCTTCAAATACTAGACCTTTAGATGTCCAAATGATCAGACAGCTATATTCGAACATTAATTTTAATGACTTTATTACATGTTTGATATTATACCCCAATTTTCTTTACTTTTGCCTATTTGGAGGCCATTTTGGACGCCATCTTGAATATCTCCAGAGTGCCGGGAAATTTATTTTGTTAACATCACAAATGTGTAACAGGACCTAAACAAAGCTCAAAAAGTTGGTTTTGGTAGAGTCCTGGGGCCCGGAACACCTCAGGTTGCACATCAGTTAGTGTATCAACTTGGAACTTCCTTTCAGGGGTATGGACAGGACACAATAACCAACATCATCATTAATTTACATCAATTTTCAATTTTTTGACTTTGTAAACATATGATGGCAGAATAAGTTCAGTATTCTAAACTGTTAACACACTTGAACTGTCCGATTTTTTTGTAAATGCAGTTTGCAACTTCAATTGATCTTATGAACCATGGCAGGAGTTTAGTTGACACAAAATATCCTATTTTCAACCATGCCCACATATGCTTCCAAATTATGTGATGCATTTGAGCAATTTTTGATGGCATCATCATGCAGCTGATTTCACTCACATTATTTCTTAAGAATATTCCACTCTTGGAGCCAAATCTCATAAGCGAAATTTAAATCTGAAGAGTGAAATCTGTAACTGAGTGTTGCTGAGAACAGAAGTTTAAGATAACGTTCACCCTCAAATATGTTTCTAAGTGGTAAAATTTATGCAAGTTCAAGTCCTGGGTCAATTTCACTTCCTTTCCATATGGAGTGATGAAATTGCTGCCTGTTGCATGGCAACTTAGAACTTGGATCTGTGAGGGACGGACAGGACCACAAACCTGTACTTCCTGCAAACTTGAACATCACCACATGTTATCTATATACACACCATATAATAAGTCTGATACTTTTTGACATGTTATGCAAGGCCATTGAAAAAAACAATATATCATCCAGACTTGTCCTTGTCCCCCATCCAGTTGACATATTTTCTTGAGAAATTTTATAAAGGAATAGAACTATGACTTAGCTGTTAGATTTCAATGACAGGTGTCACAACAAAGTGAAAATTATGATTTTTTTCACTGGGTGTAAAGCTTTAATCAAAAATATCCCTACCTGAAGGATTAAGCTCTACAAAAAATAAAAAAAATAAAAAAAATATGAAATTTAAATTTTGTAAAAGAGCAAATACGAAATTCCGCGTATGTTTTCTATTGAAATATAAGCATAACATACAAACCAACTTGTTGTTTTCATTTTTAAGTTATTTCTGTAACCAAATAAAAGGTAGGGGAATCGTATTGAGCATACTTTATGAAATCACATATCACAGAAAATAGGGGATGTCTTGTTTATGGATATCCGTTGCAACCTTTAAGGCACCAATTTTAAAACTGTTCAGGAACACTGAGTTGAAAGCCACAACTTACCATGAACTTGGTACTGACATTTGTCAATAAAAAGTATTCAAAATACCTGGAAATTAAATGGCGAATAGTTCTAAAATTCCCAATGTTTCCTCACAGTCAATGATTTTTCTTATATCACATTAAAATAAAGAAAATTTGTTGGGGGGTTAGTGGACGGGCCGATTGGGTATGGACAAGACAAATCAGCATTCATATTCAAATCTGTGTAGTTTTAAGGATGGCAAGAATGTGGTTCCACCATACATGTTGAAGATATCATTAAATGTCCTATCGTGTATCACCAAATTAGCTTTGGTTCTTGGTTCTTGTAGTTTAGATGCTAGATGGGGGGGGGGGGTATATGGACAGGACACAAAATTTGGAACAAGCTACTAGCCATCTCCATAAGGGTATTTCAGTGGCAGCACCAGACTAATTTTCTGGGGGAAATAAATTTTTGGGGAGCAAATTAAATTCTGGGGTGCAAAACCTCCAAATTTGGCCGAAAATCGCTGATATTTGGCCGTAATTTTGTGGATTTTGGCCAAATCACAGATTTTTCCAAAACTCTGTCATTTTTTCTTGCTGGGTGGGGGGGGGGGGGGGGGGGGGGGGCACAATGGGGAGGGCAACTGGGCGGGGGGGGGGGGCAAACTGGGGAGGGGCAAGAACAAAAATTAGGGAGGGAATTCTCCCTGCCCTGCTGGCACCACCCACTGGGGCATTCCTTTTGGAAAATGTGGTATCGGAGGTAAACAGGATACATTCAAATGAATTTGCATAGATATATGTAATTTAGAGAAAATCACCAACACATTTTAAACAAAGTAAAAAATATCAAAATTATGTACCAAAACATCATTTCAGGTATTTTAAGAACTTACAATTTTGCATTAGAGGCTTTCAATGATATTTCCCTCAAAAGCAGACAAGTGAAATGTTACTTTTTTTGGCATTTACAGATATGTTTACCTTGAAACCAAATATGTACATGACACAAAGGGTCCTGGTGAGGGACATGGCATAAAAAAAAATTTTGTTTGGCGTAACCCCAACGACCCTAAAAAAAAACCTGCCGACTCAAAAGTTTATGCAAAGTGCACAAAATAAAAAAAATATTCTCGACCGCCCCATTATTTTCATCCACAATTAAAAAAAAATATTTTTTTACCAAACACAAAGGACGAAAAAAAATAACCAAAACAAGACAAAAAGCAACTACAAACAAGTAAAATAAAAGGGTCTATGTCCATGAAAAAGCTTTAAATAATCTTGTATTCATTTAGAGTAAAACATTGGCAAGGCTAAAAAAAAATCTGACTGACCGGGACCCCGACCCTGATATTTTTTCTCCATTTACGACAAACAAATGTATTTTCTTTTTATGCCTAAGCGTCAAGCATTAAAATTGGTTCTATCAGCAAAAGATATAACATCCAAAAATAAGATTTGCTAATACCATATAATTTTTACATGAAGATAATAGCCGACAAACATGTATTGAACCCAAGACTTATAGTATGGGCGGTGTGTTGATGGTTTGGATTTGTTGGCTTTTTTTGATACAATTGAATTTTTGGGTCTTAAAATGTAATAATGGTCCCCAGGAATCCAAATCAATTGTTACCATTGTTTTTAATCTGTTATCCCTTCCGTTTGGCGCCCATCTTGGTTAAAAATGGCTGCCATTTTTCATTCAACATCTTTTGCTCTATCTCTGGACTTCTGAGCAAACACAGAAGGCTAAAATTGGTGGCAATACCATGTGTGTGAATTTCAGGAACACAAATATCACATCCAGAACGTCGCAGATAGTTTCCGTCAGTAGGTCATCTTGAATTTCAAAATGGCCGCCATTTCAACATATTTTGCTCTCATATCTGCAACTGCTGATCGTCATAGGAGGCTCAAGCTGTGTCACAACCCCCAGGTTTGTGATGTCAGTGAAATGCAAATACTACAATCAAAAAAAAATCAATATTGTTTCCTCTAGGCGCCATCTTGAATTTCCAAATGGCCGCCATTTTTAACATATACTTCGCCCAGTACCCCTGGACGTCTGACAACATGGAAAGTCCAATTGGTGAACAATACCCATGTTTGTGATGTCAAGGACACCTATATTACATCCAACAGTTGCCATCGTTTCCTTTTGGGTGGCCATCTTGAATTTAAACTGGCTTCATTTTAAACATATACTACGTATCCTTCGCTCAATATCATCTGGACTTCTGGGCAACATAGAATGTCCATTTGGTTGCAATAATACTCAGTTGTGAATTTTAAGGAAATATAATTTGCATCCACCATATTGTTTCCCTTCTGACAGCCTTTTATTTCAAATGGCCCTATTTTTTAACATATACTTGCGTCCGATATCTGGCCTATGAGCAAATAGCTCAATGCTCCTTCCTAATCGATATCATCCTATTTCCCAGAACCACTTAAATAATGGAATCCTAGGAGAGCCATTGCTCTGGATGTATATGGTTAATGTTTATTGCTGTCCATATGTTTCCATTGCAATTTCAAGTATTGAAACCATATCCATTCTAGCGGCCGCAGCGAGATGCTGTTTCACCATTATCGCCAATGTCCCTCTTCCGCCTTGTTGGGAAGGCAGTTGGATCCTGCTGCATGCTCGAGCAACTCCAGCTGTTTGGGCATGGTAACCCCCAACCATGTCCGAGACTACTTGATCAAGCGCACGATAACAGTGACCGTCAAATCGTGCTTGGTCGTTGGGCAACAGAAGATGCATGAATTGGAGGGATCCTCCACATCTATGTGTTTGTCATGTGCTCCACCGCAGGATTGTTTTGCACCCCTAATAAGAATGTAGATGCCATCCTTATCCTGTAGCTCTTTTCTCTTCATTGTCCTGGTTTTTTTCCCCCTCAGATCCATAGAACTGATGCTCCTCTTCACAGCTCTAAGAAACTTCAGCTTGGTTGAATTGGAGATCCAGATTGCCATAGGTGGTGTAATTTTATTGCGGCATTCCAAGCTTGTCCTTGCGTGAACCGAAGTCTTTCTTGCTGTCGGCACATCAAGGCCCCAGGGTTTTGAAGTCCTGTACCTCTTGCTTTGGTTACGGTCTGTAGTGTGCAATAGATGATATTCTTCCTTATTGACGGTCATTTATTCCGTCTTCTTGGCATTTAGAATTGGTCATCGAAACTTTGTCTGCAGCGTTCTCAAGTAATGTTAGTAGATCTTGTGCCCCACATATCAGATCGCTGTTAGAGCTAGATCTCTGCTAGTCAAGGTCTGTGAGATGCTTCTTTGTTGACGTCTAGAACGCTGGGGTTTGATGGCAATAACTGGTCTGAGGATTAATCAACCACGATACAAGAGATAATGAGCAAGAGTATCTCCTTGTGGGATTCCAGAAGTTGTTAGGTACTCCTTTGTGGGTCCACCCATGGACTGCACAAAGCAAGATGAGTTATCATACATTATGGCAATTGCTTTGACAGTCTCTTCTGGGACAAACAAACCATAGTTGGTAAGAATATGCAGCAATTACATCTCTGTTAACACTGTCTAAGCCTGTGTAAAATTCTACCCCTAAACACAAATTATTGACCTTTTTTATTTTTTTCTTGGAAATTCTCAACTCTTGTATGATCCTCTGAGGGCAAATATCTGAGGTAAGTTTGATCTGCCTTTACGAAACCATTCTGGTTTAGTCTGAGAATGGATCTATGCGAGAAACATTCTGTTGAAGCATCATTGATTTGTAGATCTTAGAGCCAGCGTGACAGTGTGATTCCCCTTTAGGTTTGGTGTTGGAGGCACCTTGTCTTTGGTAGAGGAAGTGATGAACGATGTATAATAAGTCTGCAGGTGGTTTTGTTTTCCCATGTTGAATGTCGTCCAACAAAATTCCACGTCATATGGAATAGTGTATTCTTCCAGATTACTGCAGGATGTTGTCGGGACAAGCGTCTTGGCTTTGTTCAGTTTCTTCAAGCAACTCTGAAGTTTCTAGATGAAAGGTCCCATCTGGAGAAGACAACTTGCTATCTTGTGATTGAAGACATGTTTCATCAAGTTAGTGTTATTCTGAACTGGTTTGCCAGTAAAATAACTTAATTGCTGAAACCATGTGTCGGACCCTCTTCTTCAGTGGTTTCAACCTTTTGATCTTACGGTGGGGGTAGCTTTTTCTTATCAGTCAGCTCCATCGATCATGCCTCCCAGGCAGCACATGCTTGTATTTAGTATGTAGTGTGTCAAGGGCTTCAGCCTTTGACTTAACATGCTCCTCAGGCACCACGGTGTAAGCATGGTCAAGTGTAGTCTCAGTGGCACATCAAGGTTCTGCTTGGAGCTCTGGTGGATTTAAGTACAGTGCTTCTTGGCTGCAGACTCACATTTTTTTTCCGGCTTTGATGACTTTGTCCATGTGAAGGCGAAAGGCAGTATTCTTCTTCTTTTCTCTATGAGCATCTCCAGTGCAATTCTTTCTTTGTTGTCTCGATACTGTCTTGCTTCTAATCTTCAGCTCATCAACAAGGTGTTTGAACCCGTTAAATGTATTGCTGAAGTATCAACTCTCGCAAGCTTTGTATCTCCCACTACCTTTCCCCCCGTCGAATTGTTTCATGGATCTCTGGGAGGGAGTTACTCTGACAGCAACATATCCTGCTCCTGCAAGAGACAATTCTATGATTAGACTTAAGCTTCAAATTGTCGTAGGCTCTTAAGTCATTAATGCTGTTAATCCAGGACCAGAATGTAGCCGCTGGACACAGTTCTCCATTGGGCGGTAGGCCTTTGGTCTCACATCTACTTGCCTTGATTTTTGGATTTTGTTGCTAGTGGCAACAGGCTAAACCGTTCAATTCAACGAATTCCCTCACTCACACTCCCCCTCTGCGGACCCACCGCCTCTGCACGCGAACAGCTCTTCCCCAGGCCCAAGTCTACAGCACCGCAATCTCCAGGATGCACAGAAGATGGCTGAACTGCAAAAGCACCGGTGGCAGTGGACAGTCCCATGGTAAAGCAGAGACGTCATCATCTTGATGATATCAGCAAATGACTGTTGTTTTCAGGATTAGCCCATGCAGTTGTAATCTTCAGGATGCGCTCATTACAGTTGACAGGCTGGCACGTGAGTGACTTGAGAGCCTTTGATGAGAAAATAAACCCCACACCTCCTGTTGCTGGATTTTTCTTATTCTTTCCATCCGGAGGCTCTAATAGTGCATAATCCGGATGCTCTCCTGTGGTAGAGGCTCGCTGTGCACAATCGTTTCTTGCATGCATTTGACATCAACTACTACAGTTGTGCTTCATAATACCAGTTCTTCTTTCTTGAGTGTTGATAGTGTCTGACGTTTATGTGTTTATGATGAAACAGCATTACGTTTTAACAAAGTTGTCCCCATCTCCTCTTTTGTAATAAAGGGTCAGGGTTGTGACCTTCCAGTAGCTTTAAGGACCAGCCCATCATCCTCATTGGTAAGACAATGTTGACTCAGAAGCACAGACTCAGGAGCACAAAATTGTTACGTTGTAAACACTTCAGCTTGTCAATTGGCCTCTTGGCTAATAGTAATAATAATAATATAATACAAAACTTATAAAGCGCCAACTTGCCCAAAGTATAACTAGGCTCAAAGAAAGAAGGAGAAAAACAGGAAAGCTAATGTTTGGCAAATAGGTGTGTTTTAAGTCGCTGGGATTCGCCAGGTCCGCCAGCAGCCTTTTCTGTTGATGATTGTCCCTTAGCCTTTGTCTTTCACGGTGGACACTCTGCCACAACCCTCAAAAAACTATCCATAACATCACAACATGGGCATTACTACCAATGATCCTTTTTTGGTGCTCAGAAGTCCACATTGGACGAAGTATATATTAAAAATGGCGGCCATTTTGAAAAATTCAAGATGCCACCTGAAGGAAACAATTACCACTTTTGAATGTAATAAACATTGTTCCTTGGCATCACAATGGGTATGACCCCCAAATGAAGCCTTTTATGATGCTCAGAAATCCAGATATGGGCGAAGTACATATTAAAAATGGCGGCCATTTTGAAATCAAGATGGCCACCGGAAGGAAACAATCGGTGCCTTTTGGGATGTAATATTTGGTTCCTTGACCATCACAAAAATGGGTATTGACGCCGAAAACTCCGAGCCTTTCTATATTGTCAGAAGTTCCCAGATAGAGCTAAATAGTTGAAATGGCGGCCATTTTGGACATTAAGATTTCCGCCTGAAGGAAACAAGCTGCAACTTTCTGAATGTGATATTTGTGTTCCTTGACAGCAACAACATGGGTATTTGCCACAATTTAACCTTTATCTTTTGCTCAGAAGTCCAGTTATAGGGCCAAAAATATTGTTGAAAAGGGAGGCCCATTTTGAAATTCAAGAAGGCCGCCAAACGGAAGGGATAAAAATGGTAACAATTGATTTGGATTCCGGGGACCATTATCAGAATTTTTAAGACCAAAATTCCAATTGTAGCAAAACAGCCAACAAATGACACACCGTCCCATAATTTACAGAGCATCTAGGATTCTGCTCTTCAACTTGGTGGTGTGTGTGATAAAGAATGCCTGGATTAGTTTCCAGGGGTCGAGGTTCAAGTCTGACTCAGGCACATGAGGTTTTCGCATCACATGTACTAAACACGATTAGCTGTAGAAAGATTAAAACTTAAAAATTAGTAGTGTATACCAAAACAGGCCTGTACGCCCTGGAGGGTGCGCACCCCCCCTCCCAATTCTCACTAAACGGGGGAAAAAGGTCACTTTTCTACAAAAAGGGGGGAAAAACGTCCACTTTTTGCCTTTTTCTGATAAAAAAGGTTCCAAAAATTTTAGAGAAAATATGATGGAAAAGTCCACGTTTTGGTGATGTAAAGTGGCCGCTCTCCTGTGGGACATGCCCAACCACACTCCAAGTCTGGATGTCTTTTAACCAGTTTAAGTGCAATCTTTTTATCCTGTGGTTTGCTTGTTGTTGTACTCTACATAAGCAATAGATCATCTTGGAATTCGTAATGAAGCACTCAGTTTTTTAGGTTTGCGATCGCTTCCAAGGTTGGTTGGTTGAAACACAAGGGGTAGGAATTCTGCACCTTTCTCCTGTTAGACTGTATTGACTATAGAGACTGCTGAAGTAACAAACTTAACTCTACACGTTCATCTGAAAAAATACTCATCTTCAATGCTTTGCCCTTTGACATGGCTACACCAAGTGGTACCATACGATTGTATGGAATGTCCACCCTTACCTATGAAAAACCTGGACAAGACTAAGTCATATGGATTTGTGGATGGGGCCCTGTGGAGAACCCAACACTCTGCTGTCATTTGTTCTCTTCCTCATGCATTGAAACTTCACAATAGTTTCGGCACTTTGGGATCTCTGAGCGGAGATTGAGCAGATATTGTGGACCCTCTAGGATCCTCATCACTCAATGACAAAACAAACTAAATTCTCATTTGACTAATCCAACCTAAACATGACATCACTTAGAATTCTAGTGATAAATTGGCAACGGTGAGAGCAAGCACGAAGCATACACGATGTATTGATAACAACAAACCGCAGTGGTCATTGCACGGATCTTGTTTGTTAAAATGAATCCATTACCAAACAATGAAGTATTTCCTTCTGCTTTCACAGCCTTTTAGGAAAGATAGAGACTCAAACGATGGTAGAGGAGGCGTGTTTGTAGCTATCAGAAAGAACCATCATGGGACCCAACCAGGTTGAATTAGACGCAGACTGTGAAATAGTATGGGCCCGTATACAACTGATGGGGTTGCAAGGACATGCTGATTGGCGCATTCTATAGAGTACCCAAACACAACGACCTCAATTAGTATGGAAAACCTCAGACAAATCTTCTTTCCCGTATTACCTTCAATAATGGGGCACCAGGTGTGCTTAGGTGGCGATTTTAATCTTGGGGATATCAATTGGTCTACTAACTCACTTGATCCAGGTGCGAGATATGCTGCTGAATCAGAGTTGATGCTGAGATAGCTGCCCAGTTCAACCGTGAGCAAATGGTCACCGAACCAACTAGAGGGAATGAATACTTGACTTATTTCTTAACATCCAATCCTACCCTTGTGGAAAGAGTATCGTCCCTTCCAGGTATCAGTGATCATGATGCCATCCCAAGGATGAGTCTCGACTTCCACCAAGATTCATTATAAGGCCAAGCCTAGGGAAAAATCTATAAATACCAGCAGCCAACAAACCACCGGTTTGAAAAAGACTATCAAACATTGAGCTCTGAGTTGTCAACGAAAGATGATTCTACCATGGAAGAGGACTGGACCTATTTAAGGATAGTATTTTCCAGGCTATGGACCAGGCATATTCCCTTTAGATTTTCTACTAAAGCGGAACAACACTCCTTGGATATCAAGACAATATAAAAAGAAAAAACTGAGAAGGCAACAGAGAATTTCAATAGAGCTAGACAATGGTTAGCGATGCTGACAGCAAAAGTTCAGAACCATCAGAAAGGAAATCCAGAAAGAGACAAAAATGGCTATTGGAGATGGGTTATATCTCGTGTATTGAATCATCCAAACAGTTTTGGAGTTTCGTCAAAAAACTACGTAGAGATAGCATGGGGATGTAGCAGGGCATATCGACCTGAAGAGATAGCAGTCTGTCGAGCATACGCATGGGATATCTGCCCTGAAAAATGGCAGCCAGTTGATTGCCAAGTAATTCAAATAAATATTATTATTAGTAGTATATTATTTCTGACAGTAATGGCAAGGGCCGGATTCTAAGTCATCAATTGGAATCTGTGTTATGAGAAAAAACCTATGGTAAACATACCTTCCAGCCAAGTCTTCCTCCAATGCCGGATTTCGAATTCCCCCTCTATTGAAGGGTCTTCCAGTTGTTAAAGGAGATGGATGAAAATAAGGCTCCGGGGCCAGATGGAATCCCAGCGAAAATGCTTAAATCCTTTCCTGATGAGAGATCGCTCCAGCTTTAACACATATTTATAACAACATCACTCCGAACGGTCAGCTACCCTTGGATTGGCTCTCAGCTAACATATCGCGATATCAAAAAGGGGATTTAGAACCACCGCCGCTAACTATAGACCCATGTCTTTGACTCCCATTTGTTGCAAGCTTTTCGAACATATACGGCCCTCCAACATCGTGAGGCACTTTTCAAAAAACAAATATCTTATTATCGCAGACAGCATGGGTTTCGCGCTCAACACTCTTCGAGTCCAGCTTATTTTGACTAGAAATGAACCTTGCTAAAGTCCATCGACTCTAAAACATCGGCGATATGATCATCATGGACTTTAGCAAGCATTTGATACTGTACCGCCACAATAGATTACTCCACAAACTCCGAAAACTATGGGGTAATGACAGGACTCACACTTGGATATCAACGTTCTGACAAGGCGTCGACAGAGAGTTGTTGTGGATGGTGAGCATTCACCGTGGGTGCAGGTTCGATCGGGCGTCCCCCAAGGTACCGTCCTCGGCCCATTATTATTCCTGGCATATATAAACGACCTCCATAATAAGATCAAGTCGGAGGTTCGCCTGTTCGCGACGAATGTGTCCTGTACCGCCCCATCGCAGCAGCTCTGCTGTAGACGCTTTGCAGATGGACCTTAACACACTTTATCTCTGGCAAGAACCTGGCAAATGAACAATGTAAGGCAAAAAATGCTACGTTTTCTCAAGGTCTCTCACTCTAAAACCAAAAACACTCATCAATACAAATTAGACCACTAAATATTACAAGAAACAGATTCTCAGCACTATTTAGGTGTCACCCATTTCTAAAGCCTAAAGTGGGATTGCCAAAATAAATCAAACTGGTTTCTAAAGCCAAAAGTGTCTGGGTTAGTGTGACAAAAGTTACACCCTGCACCACAGAACCCAAAGCTACTGATTATAAAACAATAGTTGGTGCCCACACTTAGAGTATAAGCAGTCATTATGGGACCTCATAACCAAGGACTCACCACAGAGGTTGGAGCTGTCCCAAAGGCGTGCAGCCAGATTTGCATGCCGGGACTATGATTGTTACAGCAGCGTCGCCAAAATGTTAGAGAAATTGAAATGGGCCACTCTTCAGTTGCGTAGACAGGCCAATCGCCTTACAACCTCAAAGATCGTCAATGTCACAGCTGGCCCATTCCAGCCCAACGTTTGCTCACAACAGTCGCTCGCCCCACTCGCCGCAATAACAGCAAAGCTTCTCAGCCCACACGCAAAAACAAAAAATGTTATAGAGACTCCTTTTTTCCATATAATATCAATGAATGGAATGTGGTGCCAGAGTCTGTCATCAATGCTACAACTACAGAACATTTTAAGAGCCAAGTAACTGAACATCTGAAAACAACTACTGCTTGCTATTTCATTCTTCCAGCATGCGCAATCCTAACCTCCGCGTTGGTTTCATCACTGAAGCGTTGCGGAGTCTCCTGTCAAAGTCACCAAGCCTGTATTTACCTGCTGTGGGTAGCCTTCTTTACCATCTCGCTACCTAAACTCCATGCGTCTAAAGATCGGTGTACGCAACGCTGGACTTGTTATTGGCAGAACTACCATTTTTCGACACCACTTTTAATCCCATCAAGAGCCCTTTTCTCTCCTCAGATGATGATTACTCACTGTCTAATTACCAGAAAGCATACTGCACATCCCAATGTGTGCATTAGATCCTCGGTCGTGGTAGAGGACTCAATGTTAATCCTCGCCGTTCCTGGTTACCAGTAGGCAGACTGCCCATTTTTATCATCATTAACTTACTGGCTGGTGATATTACCTGAATCCAGGGCCTTGCTCAATTTGCTGATCTGAATCCGGGTGACGACACCAGATTAGGGTTGAAGGTCCTTCCTCTGACGACGCTGTGAACAGATCTACACGCAGGCTCATCTCATCCTCGGAATAGAAATGACGGTCTCAAAGTTTTATATTTAAACACCGTAGTTTATAAAAACCGTAACTACAAACAAACTCCGGGTACTTCCGCGGTTATCTTGTCTAAGACAAATCTATGATATTTTGTACGACTGAGAAATGGTGAACAGTAGTCTTGGGTGATGCAGAACTTCACATTCTACTATGTGCTATACGTTAAAGCCGTACAGGCCCACACAAAAGTTAGGGGTGGTGGTCTCTTATGCGTAATAAAAAACTGTATCATGTCGCCTTCGCAGAAGTGATCGTGAACCTAATAATAGTAGTGAAATTATGGTCATTGAAGTAAGGCCAGATAAAGCTAAGAAAGAAAATGGCGGTTGTGTTGTGTTACAGGGAGCGGAAAGTGATGGGACACAGGTCTGTAACGATGATCTTCAGTCTGTTCTGTCAAAAATTGCCGAGGGAATTTGACAATTCCACCTTATTGGTGATTTTTCAACCTTCCCAATCTTGATGGCTGCAGAAAATTCTCTGAATTTGTCCTCCTCTGAAATGGCTTTCTGTGAAGTGATCAATTCATATTCCTTACTCAGCTGAATTTTATCCATCTCGCAAGAACTGTAATAAATCATTGATTTAATTTTTACTACAATACAATGATAGTGTTTTTAACAGGGGACTATTTCCAGGGAATATTCGTACGGATCATAAGTTTTAGAATTCTCTATGATTACAAAAGTTGAACGGCTCCAAAAAATTCGCCGTCTTGTGTACCATTTTAAAAAGGCTATTTTGAAAATTAGAGCTAATTACGAGAATGACTTCTCTGAAAGTATACAGTGCTGGCAATGTTGCTGATTGTGCATGTCAATTTTACTATATTTTACCAGTATACTGACAGGCAATTCCCACGGTTAGAAATTAGGGACAGCACCCTCCGGTGGGATTGATTCTGATGTACGCCATTTTCAGAGAAAAAATATACCTCTTGGAAACGTGCCAAGAAAACCAATTTGGAACATAAGTGGGCTAAATTTAGGAAGCTTCGGAATCGTCTCCAAACTGCATTTCGTCAAATATGATCCAGTATGTTGAAGGTTGGGGAGACTTTGATTGCAAACCCAACCGGTTTTGGTCTTTTATGCGATATAAAACCGTACCAAAATATTTGCCTCAAGTCATTCTAGGCAATGATGGTTGTCTGCTTCAACTTCCAAAGAAAAGGCAACCCTTTCCACAATTACTTTTTTTCTGTTTTTTAACAACCTTCGATAACCTCAAGTTCCCGAAATTAGGATCACCCATATGAGTGTCTGGATCCGTCAAAATTCAAACTGATGAAGTCTTGAGACTTAAAATAAATATTATGTTGCCTAAGGCCCTGGCCCTGATGGTTTGTACTCCACATGTTTGAAAAAGTGCACTGTAAATTGATCACCCTTATGTAAATTTTCTAAAATGTATATAGCCAAAGGGGCTTACCCTACTGATGATGATAGTAAAGGTAGTCCCTGTCTACAAAAAAGCGATAAACAACAAGTACGCACATTAGACATGTTTCTTGCTATGTGTGTGTGGTTAAGTTATGGAGAGAGCTATTTTCAATTTGATTTCCCTGTACTTAAAGATAATATTGTATCATCTTCAACATGTGCTTTATCAAGGGCCGTTCCACAGTCACCACAAAATGCTTAGGTATTCACGAATCGTTAGGTTATGGACAACGCGGGGCAGGTAGAACAGGGTGTACCTTGATTTTTCAAAAGCTTTCGATAGCGTTTCACATAAGCGCCTTTCATAACTTACGTTCTTTTGGCATTCATTCTGATTTATTACAGTTGTTTGAGGGCCTATTGACAGGAAGACGAAAAGATTTTGTTGTTGATGGTAATATTCAGAATGGGCTCCTGTGTTTCAGGTGTGCCGCCAAGCGCTCTATTTTAGGCACCTTCTTTTCGTTTATTCACAAATGACTGGCCAGCGTTGCCAATAGTGCCAGATGATTTATTTGCTGAGAGGCCAAGTGTTTTTTAAACATCAAAAATAGATCCAAATGCCCATCGTCTCCAAGAAGATATTAATTCCTTGTTTAATTTGTCCTGGGAGCTTAATTTTATCATCAAAGTTGACAGGTCCTGACCATGACGAGACGTCATACCCAATCAAATTCATTTATAACATGAATGGTACCCATTTGATGGTGTCGGGTGTTGATGTTTCTTCCGACTCAAAGGAATTGCTCACATAAAGAGTGGTGAAAAAATGCATCAGAACTTGGGTATGATTATGACGCACTGTAGTGCCAATGCCCCTGAGCGAGTGACTTTGATCCTTTATAGATCCCTGATCAGGGGTGACCTTGAATACGGTAGCTGCCTTTGGAGTGGTACATCCAACAAAACATTCAGTTTTTGGGAAGGTGTTTTTTTTCCCCCCAAAGGCGAGCTCCCAAAATTCAGTAGCATTATCTGATCAGGAGATAAGCGAGAATTACGAGCTCAATCTCTGCCACTCACCCTCAGGAGCGACAAGATGATTTGTTATTTCTTTAGATGTAAAAGGGTCATTATGACCTCATATCAAACAAATTTGGTGAATTCAGCGGCAGCAACGGACGGGACCATCCCACCACAAGATCATCTTGATCCTTTAGGTTAAGCCTCAGTTTGCAGGATGAGGCACATAAGCAACCCTATTCAATCGTAGTGTTTCTTTATGAACCAGCTCCCCTTGGAAACCAGACAAATCGGTGTCTTTTCTACTTTCACATCTCAGGTAGTTGACTTTTAAGATTCCAGATTTGCTACAGATTTTGATCCATCAAACATGTGTACTTGGGGCTTAGTCTGCACCATGTACAAATTGCAGGCCTATGTTAATTGCGCTTTCAAAATTCTGGGAGTGGGGATGTCCTAGAGGTGACTTAAGCACCTGTTTGTTCCAACCTTTTCACTGGAATTATTTTGGTTGCAATACTAATTACGTATATTTTTATTCTGTTAATCTGTGAAATATTTTCTTGAAATTTTCTTTTATGGCGGTTGTGTACCAGTGATGAAGTGTACATAAATAAATAATAAATAAATAGATGACATGTTCAAAAAAGTCCAAAAAGACCATTTTAGGGGGGTAGGTCCATTGTTTCAAAAAGGTCACTTTTTCGAAGACCCGCACCCCCCCATAAAAAAATCCGGCAGTACGGTCCTGTACCCAAAGAACTATTTGCTTTTCCTAAATGTTACTGTTTTCAAAGGCAGTATGAAGGTCACTTCTGTCATTCAAGGAACAAGTCACATTATAAATTGTGGGGGGTGTCGAAATGATTTATGCAAGCTTATAAAAGAAAAACTGCATGCGGAATTGTGTCTGTAAATTTATTAATGACTGTTTTAATTTGATTGGTTGCAGGCCCATCAGAAATGTCAAGAAGTCAAGTAGTCATACAGCTCATCAAGCTTCATCCTACTCTCTGCTTCATCAGCTAGCTCCTCCACCTCTACACCACTGTCTTCATCCGCTGTGGATGATGAAATTGGATCTGGTAGGATATGCTAATAAACCTCTGAATTAATACTATTTTTTTTTTTTTTTTTTTTTTTTTATGTATTAACATAGCCTTTTTCACCTCCTCGTGTGAACCCGGTAACTGATTTTCAGGCGAATGATTGGGCTACGCTAACATATGTTGTCTTTTTTAATTCACGTTTTTAATTCACTGTTGTCTTTTTTTTTTATCTAACTGTTATTTTAATCATGCCCCGCCGGAGACACATCTGATGCCAGTCTGGCACACGGGCCCTTATTAGGGCAGGCATCACAAGAGGTCATAGATGGCATCCAGTGCTCCAACTAAAACGTGGAAGGTCTCACCAGGACAAAGACCAACAGCATCGAACACCTCCCCATTCCGCATAAAGTGGTTCTTAGACTTATTTGTTCCCTCTGAGAGTTCTCCTCCAAGAGACACCGGCTAATGACGTCCATGTGTACGACAGACATGCTGGTTTGGAGTCACTACCCTCTCTACGTACTGCAATGTTACACTTCGACTATGGGCGAGTTCTCCCGACTTCCCAGCCCGTTATTACCATACGGTTTCGTGACCACCTGCGATGCCTAGTATCACTTCCAGCCATCCAGATGGACTAACAAATTCTGCATATTCCCTTATCTGCGAGCATAGCTTCGCCTCTGATCTTCACTGGGCCAACGACCCAAATTGCAGGGTCATGCTCACCAATCCGTTCGACAAGCCACCTAACCATTTATGGCTTCCAAGCAGCCATCTTTACACTCAACTGAGGTGCCACCCTGCATTGACGCTGGCACGACCTTACTAGCATAGCATACTGGGGGTACAGGAAACAAACCCTAATGGAGCTACCCTAGAGACTGGGCCTCAAAATCCGGGGTACAACTTCTACACGACCCAAAGTAACCAGACACTTTCAACTATGGAAGGTGGAATACGTCTACAAAAAACCCTGACATTGCTTTTGCAAACTGGACAACCATCTCCATTCACCTTACGTTATCGACGTTTCCGATGTCCAACACAGACCATCAATGATCGCTCAGGAGAGCCTGCTAAGCCTTTGTACAAACAAAGCCAGTGAAAAGTGGAACTTACGCAAGGCAGACTGGGACCAGTTCAAGAACCTGGTGGATTCAGAAGTGCCCAACCTACCGACACCAACCTCCGCCAACTTGGACAATTCTTACATAGCACTGTGTCAACGCTTTATTAATATAGCAAAGAAGACCATCCCACGGGCTGTCGTCGCAGTTATATCCCATATTGGGATGAGGAATGGGACACTCTTTACAATGATTCCTGAATCTGAAACCCTTGGCAAAGAAGCTTATCCCAAGGCTTCAGATCTGAAACTGACTTGGAACGGAAACGCGCGTGAGCGCTGGGAGAGACGTCCAAGGAATCGACTTCCCCCCTTCCAGCAGGAAGGCCTGGAAAAAGACGATTAAACCGCCCTCACCGGCAGAATTCCCACCATCGAAAATGTCCAGTGACTGCCAAATCAATTGCTGAGCAACTCCTCGCAAATGGTTGTTTAAAGGATTTTGATAAGGATCACACTCGCTCGGTCAAAAACCGAATCACCAAACTTCGTCGAGCCCCCGGCAGGACGGGTTCACTTTCCAACATCCTTCTCACTAGCTGAGCTTACCTCTGCTATCAGCAACTAAAGAGTGGAAAGGCCCAGGGCCCTGATAACATACCAGCAGAGTTCCTTGATGCAATGCGGCCCACAATGCTAGATTGGCTCCAGGAGTTCTACAATTCGTTGCCTTACAACCCTCCTTACCCAAATCTGGAGGAGATTACTATCATAGCCACTCCCCCAACCAAACAAGCCTGTCGAGTGTCGACAACCCTAAGAACTACCCGCCCAATATCACTACTGTGTGGTCTCCTTCAAACTCCTTTGAGAGGATGATCCTGGCCGGCTGGAGCCGTCGTCGATCCCATCTGCATGCAAAAAACAAGCAGGATTTCCGACGCCGGCCGGAGCAATGTCCATCAGATTGTAAAACTCACAAATGAAAATGTTTTTTTTTTTTGAATTTGGAGAAAGCTTTGAAAAGCAGCGTAAGCAGGCATCATCTGGTGGACCTTACTGCAGCATACGACACCGTGTGACACCAGGGCCTGACATCTCAAGCGCTCAGGTGACGATCCGGGATGGTCACCTTGTACAATTCAATTGTAACATGCTTGCACACTGTAGCTTTTTTGAGCATTTATTCTCAAGACCAGTATTGGGCAGAGTAGTGTCTGGTCGGTCTGAGGAAACGGAGTACACAAGGGTCTGTACTGGACTCCATGCTGTTCAACTTGTTTATATCAGCAATTTTACCTCAAACAACATCTAGAAATATGGCTACGCCGACGCGATCTTGCCTCCCTACCACTCGACAGCAAATGGGACAGAAGTAGGAAGCACACTTACTACAGACATGGCCTACTTACAGCATATCTCAAGACCTGGAGGCTGAAGCTAATCGAAGCCAAAAACCACCGCTATTGCCTTCCCCCTCAACACCAAGAGGCTCATGGCCAGCTCAAAATCAACCTCAATGGAGCGCCTCTCTCTGCCATACAATCCTACACCAACCTACTTGGGAGTAAAGCTTGTACGGCAGCCTTTACTACGGCAGCACCTCGAGTCCCTATGACGCCAAGGGATCTTCGAGGAATAACCTCCTGTGCCGACTGCTGGATCTTGCCACACACTGCCTTGGCTCGGTCTACAGCACTGCTGAATAGGCCGCCCCAGCATGGGTTGCAAGCTCTAACACAAGGAAGCTGGACACAGTTACTCAACGAGACATGAGAACCCTCACTGGCTGCCTCCGTCCTACTCAATCTGAATTCCGACCGGCTTTCAGCATTGCACCTGCAGTACTACGGAGAGAACACCACCAGCATAAAAACTGGAATAAGGCCATGGATGGACAACAAGCACCCGGCTGCTGCATAACACTGTCAAAGAATCCACACCAATCGGTAGAACAGAGACTGCGCTATCGCCGGCCTTTCTGCCGACACGCTGCTGAACTCTCCAGTCCCTTTTCAAACATCTTACAGACAGGGAATACTGCCGGCTAGATACCCCCCAAGGCCAGATAAACTCTCTATTACACCTAACAGAAAAACTACCACTGGCAGCAAATCTCTTACGCAAGGAATGGGTCACACTTACCGGATTCGCAACAGGAGTCGGTCGCTTCAATAGAAATATGCACCAGGGGGGCTGCGGCATCGCCAGCCTGCCAATGTGGTTCTCAATCATAGACTGCGGATCACATTCTCAATGGAATGCCCTACCTTCGTCCACAGGTGACACAGGATTTCTCCAAAACCCCAACCAATCAACATTGAGATGGCTCCAACGCATACAACACATTTTAGCTGCTGCCTCATACGCAAGAAGAAGAAGAGAGAGAAGAGGAAGAGAAGAAAGAACCATGACCGTGCAGCAACCTGGAGAAGAAGGCTTTTTTATGGTCTTTCAAGTATCATGAAACGCAAATTAATACCAACACCTTGATGCTTTGCTTCCAAATTCAAATTTGATTACTTCAACATTAGGTAAATGCACAAAGATAGTGCAAATTTTTAAAACATTTCTTTGAATTTGGAGTAGTATTTATTTTGGGTGCAATTGAATTTTATTTGGCCTGATTTCAAAACAGATATCCATTTGTATAAAATTCAAAGCTTCACATTTCATTGACGTGCAATAAATATTTGTATTGTTTAGTATTTATGAAAAGAAGGATATTTATCATGAAATGAAATGTTGGACTATTAAATACTAGACTTCCTTTGTTGGCCTTAATCTGTGTTTTGTTTCTTTGTCAAGTTTGCAATCTTTTGTTAGCTTCAAGAAAAGCCTGGCATTTAACTGCGCGAACAACTCTGCTATGCCTAAAAGTGGCACAAAATCGATTTTGGTATATCGCCACTAAATTGATTATATCTCTGGATTGACAAAAGCAAATAAGTAGAAACCAAACACCATTGGAAAGCTGGTGCTTTGTTCTTTAATATCATGCCAAGTAATAATTACTTATTGAAATTTAATATTTAACCAATTTTGTTTACTGATTGTACCACTTTTGAGACAGGCTGGATATATGTACACACTTAAAGGTGCATGAGAGAGATTTAACATAGGGTGTCCCGAAAAAAATCTAAAGTGCTGATTTGGCATGATGTAAAGTTTTCCAGCAAAAATATCCCGATCTGAAAGGATTAAGATGAGAATTGTTTCTTGGTACAAAAAAATGTGAAATTCTAATTTCATTAATTACAACCCCGGTGGGCTCACCCAACCGGCACCACTGACCGCATGATCTTTACCAAGCTTTGACAAAAACGCGGACAAATATGGCACGACATGGTGGTTTAATGTCAATGGTTCCCCATCGTATGGTGGTTTTATCCCATTGGAGATTGTATTTGTGATAAATGATTGGACGCAAAAATGTATTACAACAAGGGTTCACATCTATGTTCGTTCTCGCGGGCATATTGGTCCGCATTTTGGTAAACGATTCATATACGGTCAGTATAACAGATTGAGTGAGCCCACGGGAATACAACATTCAGCTTAGTTTTATATTGAAGTTTGAGCAAATCAAAATCACATTTTTTCTCTCTTTTAAGACATTTGCTGTAGACCAATACAAGGTAAGAAATCTATTGAGTGCCTAATCTATATTGAAATAACTATGACACATATCTGGGTGCCTCAAAACAATAATCTTGTTGCACCTTTAACTTATTCCAACAGATGATGTTGTGATTATCCATGAGAAACTGCCATTAAGCTTCTACAAGCTAAGGCCAAGAGTCTCAAGCTGCCTCCAACACATTCTACAATTACCTCGATACCCCAACCTGCACAGGATGTATTGGTTGTCGTGAAGATGAGATTGACCTGGATAAAATCATTGGTGGAGAAAGCAAGGAGGAGGGAACTGTTGCTGATGAACCTTCTGCTAAGGTGTTTGGTGAGTTTTAAAAGTGGCTGCATTCAATCAAGAAAAAAAGTTTCTTACAATGTCTACAGTACTTCATTTTTCAAAGCAAAAAGTGGCATGTTTGAGGATTAGTATAGACATATTAGGCAATTAGCACATTTTTGTCCTGTCAACATTCCTGCAAAGACCACTTTGTTTGTTAGTGTACCACCATTTTGAAAGTTTGTTTAAAGGGATAAGCAGTGATAATGCGAGACAATAAAAAATGGGAAAATGCATTTTTTAGCTTTGTTAAATCAAAGATAACTAGATCTGTGTAAGATCTGAACAGTCGAGGGTACTCAGACAGAAGTGAACCCTTAATGACCTTTGACCTCATGCCAAGCACAACTTTGGTGAAGGATCTCAAGCTTCTTTAATATGCAAGAGTCCCATGACCATGCAATGTTATCTGTCGGTGGAGTAGCGTATTTTGTAAAAATGAACTTTTGACCCCTGTGACCCCAAATGACCTTGATCAAAATTTCATTCAGTAACTTTGTAGGGGGTTGGCGCGGTGTCAAACTACACCAAATCACGAGTCGCCATGATTATACTATGTAATCTGAGACGGTAGTAGTGATTTGAAAGTTGTAAGGTAATTTGAAGTATTTTGACCTTTGACCCCTAAACTATGGGTCAAGTGATGAGGTCATGATTGACTTTTATTGACCTCTCTTCAAAAAAATCTACAGGATGGGCTAAAAGATTTTCTATTTGAGTTTATTTGTGCGAAGCATTCAATATAAACT
>JAMKCH010053327.1:0-10826 GCA_023653785.1 Ophioderma brevispina
GGTCTGTATTTCCGTTCGTTTAAACGTTTAACCGGTCATAACAAGTTAACGACTGCCGAATTTGGCGCTTCCACGCAAATGCAATTCTTGCACCATAAATCGTTCATAATCGGGTTACCCGGCTTTGCATTCGATCATAAATATCATCTTGAACCATATAATGTTGTTTGTACTTACCTATGTTATGTTTTAATCCAAAATAAAGCAGTTGAATATCCCAAAGATCTCAAACGACGAATCAATGTGGGAGCTTCCATTAGCGCTGTCATTTTACCTTTTTTGTAGATCCCTCTGTAACTGAAGCACCACATAATTGGGGCCGTGTTATGCGGTGTATATGCCGAAGTCGCTCCACTCACGTACAAGAATTTGGTAAACGGGGGATTTCCCTGTTTCCGTAAAAGTCGGAAACCATTTCTAGAAGAAGCATTGGAACTGTTCACTTTACTTTTCACTGACGGCGGGTAATTTTGGTGAAAATTTGACTTCAGCAATTAAAATAATACTGAAAAAAAGTTAGTAGGGTTTGCTGACGTGTAAACGTGTAGTGAATTTTCTAAACGTGTAGTGAGCCTTCCGTTCGTGTAAACGTTTAAACGGATACACGTCACAGCACTAATAACTACCCACCAACATGGGAAAATACAACCAATAGACATCTTCATGATATGATGGGAGGGGGGAACTTTGACAAGAAAGTCAAATTGGTGATGAGATGTTCAAAAAGTCCAAATATGGACCATTTTAGGAGTCAGGCCGACTTTTTCTAAGTCCCACACATTAAAATAAATCCTGTGTATGGCACTAATTTGGATAGTTTATTCTCTCCCAGAGGGTGTTTTTGACCAATCCCATAATGCATTGCAATGTAGCTATACTGTACTGTACAAAACACATGTCAGTATTTAGGGATAAAAGGTGATCAAGAAGTTTAAGAACCACAAGACATTTCATGATCATGCTGAAATTATCTAAGTACTAATGCTTTGTAGGCTAAAATGAGTGTAGAAGTCATTTTTTTTTGTTAAGAATATGGTTTTGGTGGGATCACACGACCTTATTGAGATGAAATGCACCCAAACTGGTGCATTGTGGGGTGGACTCAACACGCCCTCTAATTCTCCCTCAAGATGGCCAAGACAATGCATTTCCTTGAGAGTGGAATGAACCCACAACCTCCTAAATACTAGCTGGACATTTTACTACTAATTTCACAAGGAAGTTAGTATCGTGGTACTGAAGTACGAGACAAGGCAATTGGCCTATAAGGTTGCAAAATCAGATTTCTCCCGCTTCTCTAGTGACAAGCATAATGGAGAAATAATATTTGAAAAGGTGCAAGTTTGGTACAAATTTAATGCTAATATTTATTATCCAGCTTTTACTCTCTGTACGCCTTACTTTGCAAGCATATCCATGAGATATCCAGGCGTGTCTGTTTCAGGTCTTAATGGCGGTGACATCACATGTCCTGCTGCATGTTTCCATTCCTTGTTGTAATAGTGTGAGCCATCTGTTCCTAGTCCAGCAGCAATCGGCTCTCCAAACACTACTTTACCTGCCCATGTTAATCAAAACAAAATTCAAAAGTTTCCACGTGATTCAAACAACTGCTCAAAATACACTATCAGAATAAACTGAAATTTCGGTAAAAAGCATTTTTTAAGGTATCACTTGAACCATAAAAAAGATGGTGAAAGGTGAAAAAATGTAAGAACAGTGATGTTCTAATGACTCGTAAGGAATGCTTGCTTACCTTCTCCGATGTTGATGTAACAAATTGCATTGTCTTTAGGCAGATGCAGAACCTCCCATGAAAATATATTCCCATATAAATATATTCATTTCGATCTACACCTGTATGACTACACCTCCCCCAGTGACGTCATACCCACACAATCCTCTTCCTCTTTTTCGTCTTACCCTCGACAAGATCACATCCTGCATGGGGCGGGCCGGGCCGGAATCAACATCGGAGAAGGTAAGCAAGCATTCCTTACGAGTCATGAACATCACTGTTCTTACATGACTCATACAAGAATCTGCTTACCTTCAATCCGATTGATGTAACAAATTGCATTAACACTTACTGTGCTCAATGATTGAGATCTTGATCAATACATGTGGCCGGTTCTTATAAAATGCTGCCTTTGTGTCTTAGAGGTGTTACCTCGCCAGATTAGCACAGGCACTAGGAGGTGGGGCAGGATGCAAAATGTCACATCAGGATTGCGTGAATCGAATTGATTCGAATCAAGACCTAATCAACAAGCGCAAAATCATGAAGACACCCTGCGACGTAGAGATTGCACCTTACCATTAATTGTCAGAGAGTCCCTTCGATCTGTGTAGGACAGCCCGGGCAAATCTAGCTTCTTTCTGGGTTACGTTCGAAGTGTACGTTGTGTGAAAGGTTGAGGAGCGCTATGAAACCGCTGCGCAGAGTTCGGCAAGGGAGACGCCGCGCTGAAAGGCGAGAGCTCGCGATAGCTCTGGTGGAAAGAGCGTCGAACATTCACACGGAATTTGGAACAGCCGCGCGTCTGTGATAATCGTAACTACCCACCTATTCTAGCATAGCCTTCGTCGAGGCCCCGTGAGGCAACCGTAGTTGATGAGGCTGGCTTTTGTACCCGGATGGGGCGCGTCCTCTTAACATACCATTTAAGTCTTGAACAGGACACCAGAATCTGTCCCCCGACTAGAAGAAACCGTGCATTATCTTCGGGAGGAAATGGGGATGCTGAGAAGGCGCTACACTCGTTGTTTGCGAGAAACCCTGGACGAAAGTACGTGTAGCAGCCGGCGTTGTGAGAACTGCTAGCATCCCTAAGGCTTAGCGCAGCAGCATCCGACTGGCGTCGTCCTCTAAGCCGTGAAGATAAGGAACACCGTCTTCAACGTCAGTTGGCCAAAGTAGCGTCCTCCATGGGCCAACGGGGCCCACGCAGATCGTCCAACACCTTGTTGAGGTTCCATGAGGGTACGATCTTCCTCTCCGGGGTCTGGTATTAAACATCACGTCGAGTAGAACTTGATGGCGGCAAGAGTCGTTAAGTCTGGTTCCATCATCAAACCCCTCTGTGGATCGACTGAATGGCATATTTGTAGTTTCGGACGTGGCAGCCGCATCCAGCATCAATCGCGTTTTTTTTCCCCCCCCCCGAAAACCAAGAAGTCTGCCACCCGGCCTACAGTGGCAACAGTGGGATCGAGAAGCCTCTGTCGGCACCATCGGTAATAGACGTCCAGACGTCCAGAGTAAGTTCTAAGCGTACTTGGGCGTCTATCCCGAGCGACCAGGTTAGCAGCTATCGACGAAAGGCCCTCCTCATGGAGACGACTCCGGACAAGGGGCCAAGCAGTCACCCTCAGGTGCTCTATTCTTGAGATTCGAATTGGTCCGACCGATGTCCTGGAAGAGGTCCGTAACCTCGGTAACAGCCTGGACGACCTGCGGCCATGTCTACCATGGGCCCGAAACCCACAGGTGTCGAGGCCAAAACGTGGCGATCAATGAGACGTGCATTCCTCCTCTGATATCGTTGCGAAGAACACGATGTATCAGAGGAAGGGGGAAATGCATAGACTGTTCATGCCCTCCCAACTGATAGATATCGTGGGTCGTCCACGGCGAATGCTCCGTTATGGGGGACCTGAGAGCAGAACACCGGAGCCGGTGATTCTGTTTCGACGCGAAAGAGATCTATCGACGGGTATAGAATCTGTCGAAGATCATCTGGACTACCTTGTGGGCTAGGGACCATTCTTCGGGGCCGGCCGAGTCGGCCCAGAGATAGATCGTCCTCCAGGATGTTGGTAACACCGGAATGTGCGTCACAACGAGGATTATCCCGGGGCTGCTGCAGCCAATTCAGAAGCTGAATGTTGTGCAAACAAGCGTGGGGGACCTGGTGCCCCCCTTGCCTGTTCACATGGCCATACATCTGTTGTCGGACTGAATCATGACCTTTTTGCAAGTCCACCGCCTGGATCTCCTTGAGGTGTAACCCACTGCTAGAAGTTCGAGCAGGTTTATGTGGAAGGACGCTTGTTTGGGCGACACTGACCGAACACTCGATCCCTAGAGTGACCGCCCATCCCCCTCCCGACGCGTCTGTCATATTACGTGCTTGGAAGAGAAGCTGGGAACTTCACCCCAACCATGAGGTTGGGGCGCTAAGCATCCACCACTCCACTCTTGGCGGTCATCGGTATAACCCTGGTAATGCGCCAGAAGGTGTAAAAAAAACCTGAAGGGCCCTCATGTGACGGCGAAGTCTGGGACCATGTCTACCAGACTTGCCATCCGCCCAGCACCCTAGATCCAGGCGAGGAGCACCATCGCACTGACACCACTGTTCTCCACCCGCTCGGTGACGGACATCTACCTGTGGACCAGGTCTAGCTGTGCACCCAAAAAGATGGGGTCTGATTCGGAACGAAATTTTGCGCTGGTATTTACCAAGACCCCAGGCTCGTCACTTTTCGGCAACTACGAACTCGAGTTGCCGCAGTGCATCGACCCTGTGGCGGGCTGTACAACTAGCCAGTCATCCAGGTAAACACACATATTGATCCCCCGGCGCCGAGGTAACGCTGCTCCGGCCTGCACCACCCGGGTGAAACCCCGTGGGGCGGTGGAAAGGCATGGGAGGCAGCGAACCGGTACGCCTCTCCATTCACCGCGAAACGGAGCCATGGCTGATCGTCTCGGTGAATTGGGATGTGGAGATAGTGCCGTCGCTTGAGGTAGTGGACGTCACCCCGTTCGCCTTTGATTGGGCACGAAACACCGAGGCCAATGTTCTCCATCCGAAAATTCACTGGCCTTGATGAAGACATTGAGCGGCTTTGAGATTGAAATCGGCCGCCAATCCCCGTCTTCTTCGGTTCTAGGAGAAGGTGGACCAAACCCTCCCGAAAGGGAGGGCTGATCCGGACGATCGCCTCTTTGCGGAAAAGACTCTTGACTTCCGTCAAAAGAGCCTACCGCTTCACTGGACATCCGGAAGGATGGTGGCCTTCATCGACATATGACGGGGAGGGGCGGCAGTGAATTCGTACGGTAACCCGATCCACCGTTGCAAAGTCACCCATTCGCCCGCTGATCCCGATCCAAGTCCTAGCGAACTTCAGCAGTCGACCGCCCACCGGGGATCATTGCCCCGGGCGAAAGCTGCTCCCTTCGGGAAGGGGAGACGGCACGGTCGCCGCCCCGTCAACCCCAGTCTTCGCTTTCTTGGCCCTGGGCCGAGGGGCTTAGGTCGGCCGCGCCGACGTAGACGCCGCAGGAGAAGGAGCATGGGTGGCCGCAGACGATTTCTTGGCTTCCTGCTGCGCTCTTCTGCTCGGCTACCCCCGCCCCCCCCCCCCCCCGGCGGGTGATAAGGCTCATCTTCTCTTGAGCTTCCGTTGGTGACACGCTGCGCCAGCTGCTCCGCAACTGTCGACTGTCCCGGCATAGTGTCCGCCCGGCCAAAAGGCATTTTCCTCAGGTCCCCCGAAAGGTCCCTGTGAAGATGCGCTTAAGCTCTGCCCAAGCGTTCGGCGTCTGTAGAAGACCGCGATCCGCATAGTCACAGCCATCGACTCCTCCAGCTGATGACGGGCTAGCTAGCCGCCAGCTCCACCGCCGCCAGAGAAGAAGATCCGACCGGACGACTCGCCTGCCACCAAGAGGGCTTGCAGCTCGCTTGAATTCTTTCCTCCCAAAAGGACGAAGAGCCCGGGCATCGAGGGCATCCCCAAATCGTCATCATAGTCGGCGGCTGCACACACGAAGGTAGACGTGTGGCCCGCGACGAACGCAGCCCACGGTCTTTCCGGAAGTGTCCCCCCCAATGCGTCCCACGCCTCATGGAAGTCCTTGGCATTGAGCACAGAAGGACCGTACAGTGTCGTCTGGATCCCAAGCCCCCCAGCTTTGAGGCTCCCCACCTTCTCTGGCTTCCCTCTCGACCGCTATGCCAGGCCAGAAGCCATAGCCCTGAGGACTGCGGAGCAGAGCCGGGAACAAGTCGGATGCCAACGGCAGCTCCGAAATTCGTGTGGCCGCAAGCTTTCGGCGATGACGAGGCCCCCAGCATCATCATCACAACCGCCTCCGCTCCGCTGTCAGAAGACTCGGAATCGGATGGGGATGATCCCGTAGCGGGTGCAGCACTAGGCTGGCCACGCTACCTGCTGCAACCGGAGCTCCATGCTGCTACGGTACCTGCTGAACAACGGCGACCCCTGATACCCCCCCCCCCCAAGCCCCGACAGGCCAGGGTGAGAGGTGTAAGCCGAGAAACGGAGCGGATACCTGTTACCCTGTGGGCCAAAGTAGTTGGCCAGAGGGTAAGCAGGATACCCCAGAATCATCCCAAAAAACCTGGAGTGTAGATCCACAAACGAGGGCGGAGGTACAGCGCGAGCGAACCCCGACGGCGGCAGAGGGCCAACCCAGTTGGCCACGGCCGGGTCCCGGGTCCCCCAGCGTCATGCCCCTAGCATGCCCCCCCCCCCCCCCGTTGGCCAGGCCAAACCACCGGGGTTGGATGGCGCTTCATGCAGAGGCTGGGCGATGGGAGGAAGTCGGCCATGGGGGCTTACGGGCCCTGGCGCTGCCTCCACCTGGCGATGGTCCGCCCCGGAACCCTGCCCACTCGAATGGCTTTGCATTCCCAGAGAATAGCATTGAAAGACCTGTTCCGGGCATCGACCCTGCAAATCCCCCCGACTGATCTGCCGATTGTCTGGCTTAATTCCAATCGGATTTAGGATTACGCCAAGGCCCAGACCTAACAGGGTAAATCGCCACGGTCGATGCGCCTGCAGCTGAAACCCCCGCAGCGGGGACAGGAGCGAAAGGCGTTGAGACCATCGTATTTGAAGCCGCAATCCCCCTTACCTTCCGGAGGAAGAGGAGCAACGACATCGCCGGGTGTACCGGCCGCCACGACACGCTGATACAGCTGGAATTTGTGGCTGAGCACTACAAACAGCGTGAGCCGTCGCCGGTGGCGCTGTCCTTGGCCAGCGGCACTGGCGGCGGACCCACACGCGACAACACTACCACTCAAGTGACTGTGGGACGCCTTGACTGTGGTAAGCCGTCCTCGAATGCATCCCTGATACAGCTACCCCCGTTTAACAACTAGCCCGTCACACCACCGCGCCCCGGAGGCCGGAAAGCCGACATTTGTTCGGTTCGAAGACCCGGTACGGCGGGTGAATCTCCGCTTACAGCAGCGGAAGAACACCCGTCGCTAGCGTCGAGTCCCGCGCCGCCGATGCCACCGCGCCGCCGATTCCACCGCTAGGACGAAGCCGCCCAAGGATACGCTTCGGTCCGACTCCAGCGCGTCAAAGTGCCTCTCGGAAAGCCCGATACAAAGGGTACACTTATTCGCTCTGGAGCAGGACCGTTGGGCGTAACAGCGTGGGGGAGGGTCCCATGACGGTAATTCGACAGCACAGGCTTTCTCACGATTGTGTCATTCCGGCCCTAAGGCCCTGGGCCCCCGAATGGTATGTTAAGATAACGCCCACGCACACTGGCTAACCGCCTATGTGAGAGCAACGCACCCAAAGTCAGGGATACTAATTAATAAATAAGCTAGTCTATATAGTATTATTTACAAGAAAGCAGTTTCAATCACTCCAACAACTCTTTATCAAAGGCCGGACCTCATTGACACAAGCGCAATGAAGCGTAACGGTCACACCGATTAGTAATACCCCATTGTGGCACGCACATTGTGTGAAGAAATGATCTGATAAATTATAAATGTAAACAAACCGGGCGCCATCTTGAAACGAGAATGAAAGGCGTGCCAGTCCATTTCCAAATTAACAATTTCGCCCAGCATTGTGAATCAACATATACACGCTACATAATAAGATAACCACATATAGATATAGTAAGTGGGAATAAGAAGATCTATATGACGTGGCAACAGGCCATGCCCTAAGCTAGTCGCCTATGGTTGTGAAATTAATGTCGGGTATTTGTGTTACAACCCGACGCGAAGTCAGGTATAAAGGCCTGAAAATCTGACTTCGCAACGAAAATGTACAAAACTACGTCCCCCAGGACGTAATCAACATTTAACAGATTTCACAAGGTTCAGGACCACACTAGTAGCTAAATCTGACCAAAATTCGACAAATACGGGAGCTAAATCCTTCACGTTAACCCGATCTTGTCGAACCCAAGGCGAAAAGGGGAAGAGGATTGTGGGTACATGTATGACGTCACTTGGGGGGTTCGTCATACAGGGTGATCGCAATGAATATATTTATGTGGGAATAGATTTTCATGGGAGGTTCTGCATCTGCCTAAAGACAATGCAATTTGTTACATCAACATCGGATTGAAGGTAAGCAGATTCCTGTATGAGTCAAAGTTTACAGCATGTTTCCCTCCCCACACAACTAAGCTTGTGTTATAATTCTACAACATGCTACACACATGTACAATTTATTAATCTTTCTCCAGTTTTGCAAGCTGATTAGCTGACACACAAAAACATTGGCAAAGCCAATAAACTTGAATTTGATTGAGTGAAGATATGCAAAATACAAATTATTATTATTATTATTATGCACCAGTGACTTTCCCATTTTATTAACAGACACTTTAACCACTTACCTATGAGAGCCAAGCATTTATTATGTAACATTCCCCCTTCTGTTCACTAAACATCTTTTTCTTGGAACATCATTGTTCAGTGAACTTGGAAGACGGTGATCACAAAGAGCCTGCTTTTCCTTTATTTTAACTAATCACTCATCTTACATCACAACATGGCTTCAAGCATTCATCATATAATGAAATTTTAATGGGATCTACAGAGAGCATCTTATTTCTAAAAATTCTCTAAGTCCAAACACAGGAGTTAGTTACTTTAACCCCGGGCACTGCCCGATTATCTATCAGCATCTAAGCACTATTTTAATTGATTACTTGGAAGGTAATCTTACTATAATTCAAGAAATCCATGTATATATGTTTGTCTCTAGATCACGCCTTCAGTTTTTCGTCAACATTCGCCAAATTTCCACCACCTATAGTTCTACATAGTGGAAGTGTCTTGCCGGAGAGCTTCTCTCAAAATCGGTAACGTTACCAAGGAAAAATTATGAAAAACAACAGAAAATGGTCAAATCCATCACTGACGCAACGTACTGGCAACGTACTTTTCAGTTAACCCGATAGTATACTGTGTAGTAACAGCGTGAGGACCGCGTGCTGCGTCAGTGTACATGAGGCGAGTTGCCACGGGTGTGTACGCACCTAGGCGAGTTGCTACGGGTGTGTGTACACAGAGGCGCGTTGCTACGGGTGTGTGTACGCATTAGTTTTTGCTTTGGTTGCCGCTGCATTGCCCCTACACGGCTGACCGGTCAAATTGCACGGGAGAGTTTTTAAGCTTCAAATATATGGATTTATTCAACGTTTCTTGCACGACAGAAATGTGAGGACACAGGGACTTGTCGCTGCATGGTCCCTGCATGGCGTATGATACAACACGTTGCGCGGAGTTTGACGGACAATACGGACACTTTTAGTAAGTTTAGTCTTCACGGGGGAGTTATGATAAGAGTATTATGGGTGAGAGCGAGCAAGGAGAGAGAGAGAGATTAGAAGACGGTATGTTTAGAGAGGGGCCTCGGGTGATGAAGTGTTGTAAGAAAAAAAAATAGAGCAGAACAATTACATTAATAATCAGTGGCGTGCCCTTAATAGAATACGAAGTACTGGAACACAGGGTCCCGGCACAGGGTAGGAGGGATTAACAGAAAACAAATAGGACAAATAAAACCGGTGTGATTTCGGGTTGCGAGTGTAAAATTTACAAAGTTAAAATTGCGAACTACAGGAAAGACAGGACACTGTTCCTTCAGTGGTCGCTTCTGTTTCAGTGATCACTTCCGTATATTTTCCGCGGTTGTCCCAACTCCCCGTGTCCTCACATTTCATGTGTGCAAGAAACGTTGAAGAATAATCCATGTTTTTTTTTGTGTGTGTACGCATTCTTGCACGACAGAAATGTGAGGACACGGGGAGTTGCGAACTACAGGAAAGACAGGACACTTCCTTCAGTGATCGCTTCTGTTTCAGTGATCGCTTCCGTTTCAGTGATCGCTTCCGTTTCAGTGATCGCTTCCATTTCAGTGATCGCTCCCGTTCACTCAGCTAGCGGGGGCCCGCGCGAAGCGCGGGCCTCCCGCTAGTATTATGTAATGAGCAAATCAGAGATACTATAAGAATAGCTAAGAATTGTGTTAGGGTCAGGGGTTTGAGAGGCCACAGGCAAAAAAACGAGGAAAAACACTGCAAAATTGGGTAAAATACCAAAAATAGGCTGAAAATACAAGAAAAAAGCTGAAATTTCACACTACCTTTTTCATTGGAAACTAGGAAATCAGCTGAAAAGAGGAACTCCCACACCCCTGTAGGGTTTATACACAAATATAGAAGCACTATTTTGATTGATTACTCATGTTGTATCCTGTAATGAACCAATCAGAGATTGTATCATAGGTGGTAGTGCCCAGGGGATTAATCATAATACAAGACTTTCTGAAGCAATGTTGCACTTGATTTAGACTATACTGTATCCAAATGTTTTTCTCTCAATTTCGCGTCTAAGTCACGACCGTACGCAAGCCATTCACGCCTCAGCATAGCAACAAGTTGAACAACAGCTAATTTTAAATCAACCAATCACAGGCGCGTGTTACGATCCAAACAGGCGCGTACCGTGAGTGCGTACACCGCAGCACACGCGATAGCAACGACAAAACCCCGCGAAAAGGTGAAAATAAACTCCTGG
>JAMKCH010053328.1:0-64494 GCA_023653785.1 Ophioderma brevispina
ACAGTGATTAGTGTGTGGAAAAGAAATATTTGTATAAAAACATGATTTGTTAACAAATTAATAAATCTGAGTCAGCCTTTAAAGCATTGGAGTACGCCTTGCATAAACAACGGCGCATATAATATCTTATTGAGGGCTTTGCATGGACCAAAGAGCACTAGTCATCCAAAGTTGTCATCAACGTATTTCCGGTAGGTTTACCTCCAATGTTGAGCATTACCGTCAAAAGTCAGGGACTGCGATTGGTGCGAAATTCGCCTACTCTATGCCATAATCTTTATGGGGTGGTTTCAACGAAGCCTAAACCGTTAGTATGGACTCCCACCTTAGAAATAGCTCGCCTTCTTCGCTTATGTTTGGATGATGTTGATTTCAGGGACAGATGTGCACAACTATGTAAACAGCTTAAAAACCGGGGTATGATATTGGGGAAGTGCAACGGTCAAATTTTTCAGTACAGCCAACAGGGAGAGATTCACAACCAAAGGAGAAGCTCTCAAGTACTTGAGAAGAAAAGCCCCCCCCCCCCCCGGCTTGACCGGGCAATAAAAAGCTTGCAAATCATTCTAAAGCAGCTTTTTTGCTTTGCTGCCCACCATCTTAAATTTTCACTTTCAAAACCAGGAAAATCTGCAAAACCTTCGTCTACCTGAGCCATTTTGGTACACAAAATGCCGAAGGGGGGGGGGGGGGGTGCTTACCACCCCCTGTGATTTTCGATGAAACACCCGATTCCGTAAATTTGTACCATAAGGATTTAGCTAGAGGTTTCTTCTTCCATGAGATACCAAAATACGTCTAACATACCATTTGACGTCACCATGACGTCAATGTTGAGGAAAGTACGAAAATAACTGAATATAGGGTGGAAAATTGATATTTTCGCAATTTTAGCGACTCAAAAACACTATTCTAGCTCTAAATGATGTCCTTATATTAAAACTAGTCATTTCCATCACGTAGAGTCAAAAACCGATGAAAATGGATTTGTCTAACCTTTTTGGCGAAAATTGAATTGTTCACTTTGTGGTCTATGGATAATGGCAGTTTTGACTGGACATGCAACTTTATGACGTATTGTGACGTAAGCCTAGGCAAGTTGTCTGTGATGTTCCTGTGTTGGAGTAGGCATGTTGGTACTTCTCTTCGGAAGGGGGGGGGGGTGGGTGGGTACAACCCCCCCCCCCCTATCGTGTATTCACTTTGGGATCACCCTGTACCATACCTATACCCCGGTGGTTGTTGTTTTGGATTAATAAATTAAAAAGGAGCGGACGGAACATGACAATTGACAATACATTAAATTAATTTGGCACAAAAAAGGGGGTGTAGCAAGCCGGGGAAAAAAACTTGAAGGGGGGTGGTAACCACCCCCCCCCCCCTCGGTTTAGACCGGGGTTAAAAAACCCACTTCAACCTTGAAAATCTGCCTCAACCGGGAAATTGCCCCTCTGTCAAGTGACCCCAATCAGCCCCCTGCTCCTCCCGCAGTTCGGTGGTTACTACAATATCACCTTGGTTGCCACCTTTGCAGTCTACCATTGACAAAGAACTAAGATATATTTTACTCCATGCTGAAGTCAATATAAAACCCCAGTTTCCAAATAACACAGCTAAGGTCGACCAAGAGGTTTGGTGTAAGCCATGTGGAAAATCTACATCTAAACTTACTCAACTAGTAATTTTACCAGTCATGTCTCTGGGAACACCTATGAGATCCGTCAATAAGTTGATTGTACTTCGACCAATATTATCTATTTGATTAAATGTGGGATTTGGGGCATTCAATACGTTAGGGAGACTATGAATGATGCTCGTGAACGTATGGGTAACCACAGGTCTACTATTAAACATCATTCTAAACATGCTGAAAAACTCGTAGCCTCTCACTTCAATCGTCTTAAAGTTGGTCTCAAGATAACAGTAATGTCTCAAGTACTAGGCCAAGCAAGGTTTTCTACCCATGGATGGAGCATGCCCCTGACTTCTTTGTAGTATCATCTTTGCCGCCTGATCCTAGAGTCTCATTTCACACCTCCGCTAAAACCAAATTGCCACGCCCTTTGTTATCCAACAATCCAAAATCTCGCCCAGTCTTAAACTCGACGACAAAAGGTCATCACACTTCCGTTCAAAGTTCTTTTGTAACATGCACATGAGCTATGGTATGACTTGATGTTGGTGCGTATGTACTCAATCTGACTGTTTCAAAAACGATATTTAAATACTTTTTGGGGGATGGTTGAAAGAAATCTTGCTCTGATGCATTCGCCTGGAGAAGTTTTTATACTACCTGTTCACTAAGTGTAGGGATATTTGATGGTGTGAGCGTTATGATATTTAATGACATTTAAAATTACGTCTCTGTGTCTACACTGGACTGGATCTTTTAATGCTAGACTTATGCTAGAGTAGTTTTGAAGAAAATTATTGACACCAAACTTAAACTCTTTTGAAAATCACTCTACTGTAAAGCAGTTTGGCATCTACAACACAAAATCGATCATAATTTTGTCAATTGTGACTGCATGCACCGTCTGATCAGATTGTGTTAATTGCACTGCATTGGTTGATAATGTTCAGAGACTCTATTTGAAACGTACTTTCCCACCTCAAAGTTAATGCTCCACTTGTTCTAAACGTGATCAATCACGAAGGAGGAAAGAAGAGAGATCGTTCACAGATTGATCCAAGCCCAAGTCATTATACCCATCAACGTCGGAAGGAAGCTAAAGAACACGATATCTTGCCTCGTCTCTGTATGCACCTTTGTATTTCGTAACGGCGCAGTGTTCCTTCTGTCGATTGCCTGCAGAGACAGTAATCAGAATTTCTAAGTGGAACGTCAACCTCGCTGTGATCATCTCATTTTAAGTCTGAAAAATAAATATAATCAATTAATGTGGCATCCGTTGATTAATATCTTTTCAGGCATGTGCTACAATGAGTCTATTATTTTACCAACTAAAAGCTACTTAATGGGTTAAGCTTAGTAATGAATTAAAAGTGGCTATGTGAGATTTGAAGGAAAATGTTTTTCAAATGTATCAACAATACTTGTTCTCACATCCTTTTTTACCCTAAGCTGTAGGTGAGGGTTTGAGTTACTGTTTTAGCTAGAATTAGGATGAGGCGGTAGAGTTAACCAATCATGAGAAATACTTACGACTTACGATTCAGGCAAAAATGTACCGTAAAATTATGTTGCCTTTGAAAAAAATATTAAGTATGGAACCTACGATGTTTAATGCCTACACTATGGCATGTACAAGATATATTTTGGTTGGACGTACAAGCTTTGGCCATTCATGACGAGAACAACCAGATATCATGGGGGGCTCAAGTAACAAATACCATGACATCATGCTGGTCCTTGCCAATTGGAATTTCTTTTTGGTGTGTGACTTCATGGAGGAGGTATGAAATTCATCTGGGATAGCCCAATGGCGATGACACATGAATGATGAATTTTTGTCTGCTCATAGAGGCAAGAAACGGGGCTGAGTACCTCGCGTTTCTACTGACTAATTGTGAATCAAACAGCGCACGATGGTCGTAGATTGACTCTGTAGGTTTCGTTTAATTTATCGTCCCAATCCACGTGCACATCACGTTTATCCATCATCTGGTATAATATAATCTCCGGATAAAATTTATTTAAGCATTGTAATATTCAAAGTAATTAAAGCATGGGGCATTTGTTGTTTGTATCTTATGAGGGATTCCCAAGTTTCAACTATTCTGCAGGTGAATTATACCCGACAAACCGGAACAACCTTCGCAATATGGAATTTCTACAAGGTCCAATATGCTGTATAAAGAAATACGGTCCACTATTCCGAATAAAAGAATTTTAAGACCGCTATTGTGAATAATCAGATAGACACGCTGTTCTGAATACGCGAGTAAAGTCAGATATTTTGATTATCAAAAGAGATCATCAATTCCGAATGAAGAATGGGTCCTGCTATTTTCCGAATATCATAGTCAGCTATTCCGAATAAAGAACTGGTTTGAATAGGGACCATTTATGTTGGAAAAGGCGGAAAGTTTTTCTTTTGTTAATTTTCGCATAGCAAATTCTATTCCTATCAGAATGACTTGGCCTAATCGATAATCAAATATACCCGCAATTCAGATTTTTTAATTCGCACTCGCGGTCCATTTTTTTAAAATTTAGAATAACGGTCTCTTACTTAATATAACAGCCTATTCAAATTCAGTATTCCAAAAAGACCTTGGCATAGCGGGACCATATCTTTTACAAATCGTTACCTTAGTAATGGACATTTGGTCAATTGAGATATATGGCTCTTTAACCGTCCAGAAGAAAAAAAAACAGTGACTTTTATTACCGGAAGTAAACAATTTAGAGTCAACGAAAAACAAGAACCACAACCTTATTGTTTAAAGTTTGTAATATTGGAAAGCGTACAACACCGTTATCCCTCACAAAATACCAAAGTCAGTAATCCTTCGTAATACCAAGGTGACGCTATTCCGATATCGGTGCCTTCTAATAGGGGTCGGGGTCCTTCGGAATAGTTGACAGAACCAATTCCTTTCATTAATTTCCAGAGATGTTTCAATGGTACAGGAGGCATGTTTACCTCCTCATGTATTTTCACCGTAGAGCACGCAGATTTTTATATGGCATAATATGTCGCCTGGTGATTCGCTCCCTCTTTCTCCCTCCCCTCACGGTCTTCACTCTTTCATTTCCAATTTCATGGATGCAAAGAAGGAGGGCCAGCCTTGTAAATCAAAATAAAAAGGGTCGGTATTGCATTTATTCTATTTTTTTAATTTTTTCCCCACCGTTTCTTGCTCATTTTGACTTGTTTTTTCCTCCGCGGTCTAAGTAAGCCGTTAAAATCCAAACATAGAATTGATTTGTTTAAAAAAAATATGAACAAAGGTTTATTTTGCATGTCTTATTTCAACACGAAATCTTAACGGTAATTATCGATGTCTTATATTTTCAAAACTTAATACTTGTGTTTTGGCTATATTCACTAAGTATCCTCGAAAAAATCTATTTCTAAAATCATCGGTTATTTGAAATGGCAGTTTTTTAATTTAGAAAAAAAATGCATCAGACACTGTGACCTATCCTGGCGCCATAGGTCACTCTTTTTTGTAATTTTAATGGCCCGTTTATAATTTAAATAATGAAAAGAGTAATCCAAGTCCTGATTTTTTAAAGGCATAATCTGCACGGGCGACACAATTGCAAATTGGAGGTCGGCGGGGCCAACGGTAAAAGATTATATCACAAAACCTCACTATTTTTAGGTACATCGGGGGGACGTTGCTGTTAACACGAAATGCCCCGGAATATCAATATACGTGAATACTATAAGGTTTACCCGCATTACATTTCGTACTTTTACAATTGTTTTAATAAAACAGACACTTGGAATTCGTCTTAAAAATGTGAGTCACGAGAAACGCAAAACCGATTTAATTTTTCGTAACTGATATTCATTTTTGTGTCATTGTATTTCAACTGTGTGTCATTGATTTCTCAAATCCCGTTGACAAATTCGTCCCGCATGGCGATGACTCTGAATAGAAAACAATTAATCTTTATAATTTAATTTAATATCTTGTCTTCATATTCGTACGGGTGATCATTAAACTCATTAAATGAAATAAATGTGTATTCATTGCTTAGTTATCACCTGATAGACCATATATCTAATAACGGGCCTGTAAAAACAGCTCCGTCTAGAAATAGGTGCGGCCGTGCGAGGAGTTGCAGCATTATCTTATTTGAATAATCTTCAATCTATGTGGGTGGTTATAAAGGGTAAAATTCCACCATTGATTAAACGGGCAGGCAAAAATAGTCAAAAATCGTAAATTTAAAAGTTAAAAAGTTCAAACAAAATATAAATATTACACATTTTTATAATGAATTGTAATGTTATATCATGGCAATTGGTAAATACACTTATTTTGCGATTTTCAAGCAAAAGACTTCCAAATAAGGTAGAAGCAGAAATAATCACGTTTTAAGATACATTGGAGAAAAAAACATTTCAGAAACATCCCCGAAAGAACCATATTTAATGTTGATAAAGGCCTACACACACGCGACTAAATTGAAAGAGACGATAATGAATATCAATGAAATAACGACGAATTTGCTTTTAATATGCCGGTCTTGATATTGACGACAATGCGACTAGCAATTGGACGAAAATCAATGACAAAAAGTTTGAAAATACAACTACACAAAAATGAACATCAGTACCGAAATATTAAATTGGTTGGCGTTTCTCGGATTCACATTTTTATGATGAATTCCAATTGTATTTTCTATATAAATCAATTATCAATGCGAAATTAACTGGGAAAACCTATAGTAGTTAATTATTATGCTTTGGAATATCTTCGATGAGTTAAAAGTAGCATAAGTAGGCATTACACTTCTTTACCCATGCCAAGTCCATATTATCATATCTACATTTTTTTTTCATCAGATAGCCAGGGTAACACAGCTTGATACGAGGCTAGATGACATATAAATAGAACAACGTTTGTCCATGTTTTCGCCTTGGAGAGTGGATTTCTGCATAGTATTCCATGCGTTTGGCCCCGTTTTCTTTCTGATGCGCAACAAAGTAATACCTTTAAAAAGATATATTTCTTGACTTTCGGCATTTTCTCGTTTTGAATTATTAAAGTAATGTCCAAACACCTGAATTATCTTACGCATTTTCGTTTGCAGTTGATACATGCTAAAATGAACCATGAAAAGGTAAACATTAATCCTAGCAGAGAATATACATATCACTATTCTATTAAGTAGAAAAAATAAAACATTTCAATATATAATTTCAATTATCTAATACCATATTATAACCCAGGTGAAAATCTACTGCATTTTAGAAATCATTTACCTAAAACAGATCAGTCTTAGATAACTCCAATTCATGCGTTACGGAATAAAGTACACCAAACGTAACAGAGTACTGGAGACTATAGACACTCCAATCTTACACAGACACACTATGCCTTGCCTGTAATTAGTAACATGTGGTGAGATTTCATCTCACAATCCTTTAGGAAATGTTATATAATGCATGTTCCCTATACCCCTCCCCTTATACACTAACGGATGTGTCAACCCCTTATCAGTTCAATGGCCAACACCGAACAGAGGCTTTACGATCTGCCTCAAACAATGCACATTCATTATTCTCAAATCTACCCCTTTGTCAAATATTTTTTTTTAATTGAATCTTCAAATCTTCAGCCATTCATTATAAAATACAAAAAATACAAAAAGGTTTAAGATCCACTATCGATGTTTCTGCTAATATTACCACAGTTTACATTATTGTTCTTTCTACGATACACACCTTTTCTATCCTAAAATGTTGATCATTCAGCTGATACCTTCGTATACTGAATCACCACGATTATGAGATGCCGAAATCACTATAATTTATGTATATATTCCCGCATAACTTAAAGGTAGGTACCCGATCGACAATCTAGTCCTACCAAAATGTCCATTTTGGTTCCCCATAAAAAAGTTCATACTTTTCATTTTCCAGTTAAATTAAGGCTTTGAATCCTTTCCTTTGACGTTATTACCGAAAACATCCCCCATGTGTACCGACCAACATCCGCTGGTGCGCCATTTTGTACACATTCTTGCTTCACTATCGCAACCGGCTGGACCGATTTAACTCGCATTTGTATTCGAATGCTTTTGGTGATTGCTTCATCGGAGGGAAAAACATTATACCACCTTTGATTTATTTTTTTTTATTTGATTTGAATTTTCCAGATTTGCCCCATTACCGTTTTTATTTACATTTTTCGCCACTGGATGTATGTTCTCCATCCCTTTGTAATTATTGTTCTTCTATCTGCTATGTGTATATTGCGTGGCCCTCTCCTCCACGGACCCCATTTGAAATAAGCTGGAAATTCGGTTTTCATGGCCCTGGTATTCCAGGTATTTTAACTACTTCTCGTATTTGCTCGAATTCTGATATCTTTTGTTATTTTACTGTGTGGTGAATACCACTAAATCAAACTCACCTTTACTGTACCAAAATGCTTACGCAATTATTTATACATTAGTACTTGCAACCTTTTTAGACCCCGACACCAGATCCCGCCAACAGCACCCATTTCTTCTATGTAAGTGGCAAGTTTATCATCTGATACTGCTCGACAAACTTACCATCATGTTTCAATACCGTGACACTTCCTGGATCGTAAGGTTACGAAAAGCTCTCTTTCCAATTGTCGTAAGCTCCGCACATAATTATAAGATCGCCCTGAAATCAAACGCCAGTTTTCGCTCTCCCCAGACGTGTTTATAAGATAATTACTTCCTTCAACCAAGCTGTAAGATCTGTTTGAACATTCATCTCTGTCCTTGGGCTAGCTACGATTGAATAGAATAGTATCTATTTTTACTAACGCCCATAGCTGTAATTAATCACGTGTATTGTTGAAATTTCAGTCGTTCGCTGTGTACCAGTCGAGATCTCGTCTCACTTTGTTGGCATGATATGCAACTCCAAATCAATGACATTTTAGATGCCTAGAGCTATAACAAGCGTTTTCGTTCATACGTTTCGCACATCTGTGAACACACCTGGGACATTATGTCAAAACACGTTCTTGTACCCGAACAACACAATATTCTCACTGCTCTCTCATCAGACTCAGAACGAGCTCCGAGAGTCTAGATTTATACACTTGTCTACAAAGAACTCGCCAAATACTTTGTAGCTTCAAGTTACTTTAAGCCACTGTCCATTTAGCGATTTCTTTTGTATTACAACCAGTCTGAAATTGAAAAAAAAATGTACTTAAAGAAGCTACTGAACAATAATGACAAACAACATTTTGGTGATTGGTTTGATATAATTATTTCTTTGACATTCTTGTCTTACGTTGGAATTCCATGTATTTGAGGCTTTATCGGAAGAAGTACTAAATGAAAACAAATAATACTTTGCGGTGCACTCCTTGATTCTGCAACTTGTTTTTATTTGGTGGTTAGCAAAACTCGTGACAAAAGCTTCTACACAAAATCTCAGCTGATCCTGATTGTGTATTGTTTGTTTACTTCCTAAAAAACTTGAATGCAGTCAACTAGGTTGCGTCCACACCAGGGCCATGGTTCTTTTAATCTTCAGACAAACGCTTGTATTATTGTGTTCCATAGACCGATAGCTATCTTCTGTCCGTTGTACGAAGAAAATACATATACATACAGATATATATCACTATATAATCAGCTTCAAAGTTTTTCTTTTTACCATCTGTTCTTTTGTCCTTAATTTTATGATGTATACGATTTAAAGAATATTTTTTTTTTTTTGACCTGGCACTTAGGGTGTCTTACACCGGCAACAGCTATTTTAGCCTAGAAACCCACAAGGCGTATCTAAAATAGTGTTACCTAAAATAGTGCTTGAATGAAGGGCAAACTTTTCTTGGTGGCAAATAGATTAATTTATTAGCACATTGGTATAAATAGATTAATGTATTAATCCGTGGTTGAAATAATCAAGAAATGTAACATTAGGTTGCAAGGCATCATTATATTGTACTTGTACGTTCTCACAACACAAGTTTTTATGTGTGTAAATCCCATAGGAAGGAGAAAAAAGGGTTGCTTACACAACCGCCATATCTAGCTTATTTTTCAGTCGCTTTCTTCATTTTTTTCAACACATGAGTATATTAGATGTTTTAAATATGTAACAACAACAAATCTATGATGATATTTGATTTTCATTTAAGGTCCAGATCATCTTTAATCCTGGCACATCTTTTTTGATTCACGTAGTATAAAAATCGTCTGAGATTTGATAGCTAAATGCAGTTTACTTTAAAAGCAAACCGAGCATGGCTTCGCAAAAAGGTAATAACAGTCTTTATTCACATTCTTTGAAGGCATTTCTGTTAAATATCTTATACGCGATTCTTAACAATAGACCAGCTGCAATATCTTAATGTACATGTTAAAACTTTTCGTCATAAATCAAGTTTAACAATGCCTTTATTCAATGTATTTCATACACCTGTCTAATAAAGACCACACATTTTCCGAGGTTCTTTTTCATACCTTCTAATTGCCGCAGGCTATTTTTACACAACAGGAATATGAAATATGTCAAGGCACGTTTTATGACACATCGTGTTTTCTTTTAGCTTTATACTAACTATCAAATTAGTCTGACAAATGACTTGTGGTTGTTGTTATACACTGCGTCGTCAACAAAGACGTATGAAAATATTTAGTTGAATTTTCCCCTCAGGTAGACAAGTCTATACCGTTGTACATTAAAAAGTTGTCGCTGTGTCTTCTCGCTTCTGTCAATTTGTACTGTAATGGACTATAATTAGTATATGTTTTCGCCAAATGTTAAAATAATATTTTGACCTTTCTTATTTATTATCCCTTTTAATACCAACGAAATCTAGTTTAGATTACAACCTTATATTTCCGAACAAAAATATGTTCACATGACATTGACTTCCATGATTTCATAGTCAATATAAATAACTAACACTGCGATGAACAGGATAGATGATTAACATTATTCTGTTTTAGAAAAACTACAAGCGAACAATTTCGGAAAAAAAAAAATTTATTCTCTTTGAAGTGAGCGCTTGGGTTTTGAGACTCAAATTTGTTTTTACGCAACAATGGCAATAACAATGGCAATTTACTCGAAACTATTTTTTTAAGTTACAAATTACTTTCTTTTTTTTTCTTTAAAATCAATTTACAATACCATCAGTAGTCCTGGCTTGAATAATGTTTTATACTAATACTCCCAGTGATGGGACGCGAAAACGCTCACAACAAAGTTTAGCAATCAATACTGCGTGAATTTGAATATAAGTTATCCTCATTTGTAGGTATTTTGGGTATCATCAATCGTACCTGCATAGAGTCTCAGTATCACTTGTGTATCTTCAAACATATAAGCACGCCCTCGAGCAATGAACTAATACGTGGACGTATGTGGGACGTGAATCTGAAAGAAACAAACAAACCTTTGGACAGCCAATCGGACATGATAGCAATAATGCATCATGTACAATATTGAACATACGCAGGTTTCAATACGGGCGCATATAGATTTGGTAACAGCATTTATATCACTGCTTGTTTTAACTTTTTTTCTAACAGACGTGGTTTTACCTCAGTACAAAGTTATACACTCATAAACTTAAACCATTAGGAGGGGATTAAGCAGAATTATACATTATTTATTTTTGTCAATGATTCATTCTTTTTTCTCTGTCATTGCAACGCGACCCATTTTTGGTCCCGTCTGTAGACCCATAAGATTCTATAAAGACTTCTAACAAATTGTACACAAGAACCTTAATATTTTGAATGCCTCGTGCCCCCTTTCGTGTAGTTTGTAAAGTTAAGAAAAAGCAAAAAGCATGATAGTGGCCTAAAATGATTTTCTAGTCTAATACCTTTTTCCCTGTCTAAAATTTTTAAAATTCTACAAATAATTTCTTGGGGCGTGACCCAACCTTCGAATGGGGTTTTATTCGTAACTAATATGTCAAATTGTTCAAAAATTTAGAAGTGTCGTCTTGTTTTTTAACACGATCCCTATTTCAGATGATTCACCAAACGGCTGCACATAAAAAAGGTTTCGTCTTTAGCCTAAATGGCCTTGAAATTGTTTCTAGACAGTAACTTTAATTGTGGCTCTGCCACTTACATTTCCAGCCTTTTTCCTCTTCAATACACAACATCCTAAACGCAATTTCCGTTTATATGAGACTCGGGTTAGTCCCTGCGTTTCTAAATGCGGAATTCCGAAACAATACGAAAGCGCATTGTTATAGAGATGTTAATTTAACTTTCAACAAAGTAGGTGCTGTATAGGTTATAACGTACAGGGTTCCCAAAAAATAAGTTCTTCCCTAAAATTCAAGGACATTTGGGTTTCATAACTTCGCTTAGAACTGGATGATTGGAAAGTTTAAAAAAGTTTTGAAGTATGAACATTTGGCTCCTCCACCAACTAACGTCGTTCTTTTTCAAACAACACCTTTGGCACCAACACAAGCACTCCCTTTTTCAAAAATGAGTTGTAGAAAGTGTCACTTTACAGTATTCAAGGTCTAAAGTAACAAAATTAACAATTTACAACAACGCTTTCATTTCAATATTCATTGTGATCTGCAGTAATAGCGTAAAACTTGAACGCATGGGCAAACAAATAACAACAAGTCAAATTTGCAGAAATAAAGAATGAGGTGCGAAGCTTTAAATAGTCATTTTCTTTGCATACATGTAATATTGTTCGTTTTACGAAGAAGAAGTTAAATGTTTGAAATGCTGTTTCAAATCAAAATAAGCTTAAATGTTTTGTCATTCAGGGTGAGACTCAATAGTCAATGTTTCGTCCATCTGCACTGGATACACATTTGCTGATGTTCTGTTGGAGAATGTGTTCCATGGCCCTCGTTGAGCCAGTTCTCTCCTTTATGTGTCGATCTGCTTCACATTTCGAGAAGGTTTTGGGGGGGCGACTCAATCTCCTCTCATTGTTTGTTTTTTCTGCATATTGTCTTGTTTGTTCATTGGTTTTACCTATGCGATCATGTTTTTTAAGATTATTTACTTCAGACTGCAATGATAGACAGAATTTAAATGACGTCGTTTGTTGTTAATTGATACTTTCTTGACTTTAGAAGCCTTTTGAATACGGTAAGTGCCACTATTTTTCTAAACAATATTTTTGGAAAAGGGGTGTGGTGGTTGAATGCAAAAGTGTTTTTTGAAAAGCAACTACGTTTGGGCAGAGCCAATGTTTCCCTCTTGAAAACGTTTGATTTTTCTAAACATCATTTCTAGTGAAGTATGCAACAAAATGTCCTCGAATTTTAGGGGGAATTATCTTTGGGAACCCCTTATAAGCCAGTGACTTTTGAGAGACTGAAGACATTTCGAGAAAAAAAACTTGCACGGCCCCCAATTTTTGACGAACCTGTTTTTTATGCATTATTTGGATGCTTAACCGATGTATTTGATAAACTCCTGAGTGAATAGCCCATACGCTGTCTTTATATGTAAATGGATGATGATTTAGTAATTTCGTGGTCGTTCACGACAGAAATTCAAAGCAATGTTTTTATGGGGAACGAGATTGACGATAGCAGGCAAGTTCCTAAACACGAATTGCGTTTTTCTTTTTTGTCTCATTTGTCCAATAAACCTTCGAAACCTTCTTGTAGGTGGTCGCCAAAACGATCCCGTGATTTTAAGAGAACTCTCAAGAGGAATTGGTACAAGACTAGGCTTGTTTGGACCCTTTGATTTCATTGTCATCCCGAAATTTGAATATGGTCATCAAACTTTGAACTGTGATTTACCATTACCTCATCCTTATTATCATCATCATCATCATCATCATTGTCCATTTCTTACACATACGGCGTGTTAAGTTTAGCCACTTACAACCATTTCCAATATAACCGTACCACACTGCTAAAAAGGACTTTGATGAAAAATAGGGGCGCGGTTTGTTACATTTTGAAGATGGTGCCTTTTAATTGATCTGAATTGGTTCATAATGTTCAGAGACCTATTTGAAACGTATTTTCCCATCTCAAACATGAAATTAATGCCCCACTTGTTCTAAACGTGATCAATTACGAAGGAGGAAAGGAGAGAGATCTTTCACAGATTGATCCCAAGCCCAAGTCATTATACCCATCAACGTCGGAAGGAAGCTAGAGAACACGATATCTTGCCTTGTCCCTGTATGCACCTTTGTATTTCGTAACGGCTCAGTCTTCCTTCTTTACATTGCCTGCAGAGACTGTGATCAGAATTTCTAAGTGGAACGTTAATCTCGCTGCGAACATCTCATTTTAAGTCTGTGAAAAATAAACATAATTAGAGTGGCATCCGTTGATTAATATCTTTCAAGATATGTGTTTAAATGAGCCTATTATTTTACCAACTAAAAGCTACTAAATGGGTTAAGATTACACATGGAATTAAAAGTGTCGGATTGTGATATTTTGAGGATGTTTTCAAAAGGCGCCGTACTTGTTTTCACATCCTTCTTTTTTATCCTACGGAATAGGTAAGGGTTTGAATTACTGTTTATGGTTAGAATTAGGGTGACGATTAACCAATCATGCGAAATACTCCACGACCTATGATTCCCGGTTCCGGCAAAAAAGTTACAGTAAAATGATGTAGCCTTTGGAAACATCTTTTAAGTAGGGATGTTTAAGGACTAAACGATGGCATATATAAAAGCTAATTTGGTTATAAGTACAAGGCTTTGGCAACCAAATACCATGAGAGGGGTGGCCAAGGTATCCAGAAATACCATTGGCATCATTGTCAGCAGTAAACTTGCGATGATACATGAATGATGAATTGCTGCTATACAGACAAGGAAACGGCCTAAGTACATAGCGTTTCTACTGACTAAATTGTGAATTAAACAGCGCCGATGGTCATGAATTTGACTAGGTTAGTTTCGATTAATTTATCGGCATCCACTGTACACATTACGCTATCCACATCGTATAATGATTGTCCGGATAGAATGTAATTTAAGCAGTGTATATTTCAGAGTCATTAAAGCATGGGGCATTTTAGTTTGTATTTTCGAGGGATTCCCAAGTTTCACTATTCTGAAGGTGAATTAAACCCGAAAAAAGGAACAACCTTCGCAATTTTGAATTCTTACAAGGTCCAATATTCTGTATAAGAAATAAGGTCCACTGTCGAATAGAAAGCATAAGGACAGCTATTGTGATACCGACTGTTTCGCTGTTCTGAATAAAAAGTAAAGTCAGATAGTTTGAATATAGAAGGAGATCATCTATTCCTAATGAGATATTGGGTCTGCTATTTCGAATATCAGAGTGTGGTTCGCTATTCCGAATGAAGAACTGTTTGAATATAGACCCGTCCCGCCGAGAAGGTTTTGGTTAGACAACGAGATACCAATAGCTTAATACGGGAAAATATGCAAGAGAAAAATATAACTTTTGTCAAATACTGAAAGTCTGTGGCCGTGGACCCCTTTGTTGGGTGTAGCCCCAGGAGAGGGGGGTAAAGTTACTATGGGGTCAAATTTTGAACTTACTCTACATCTAATGAAAATATAGCTCAATTATTCCTTAGGTTATTAGATTAAAAAAAGTCAATTTGGGTCCCTGTGTGTGGTGCTTCCTTTCAAGATTTTGGGAAAATAGGCTAAAGGTCATTTGTTTATTCAAGACAAGGTAACAATTGTAATACCAAGATTCTTTGTAAAAAATTTTAAATTTTTTAGTTTTTTGCTTTTTTTAATTTTGTTATTTTATATGCTTTTTATTTTGCATAGGGTTTGGTTCCCTTCATAGGGAGGGGTATAATGTCCCCTTCCCATAGAGTCCTCCGGAATTTTGGGGGGGGGGTACCCCTTCCATTATAACACAGGAGACGCCGAAAGTGCCCAAGCATTTCATATTTGGATTCAGTATCATTAAACAGTTAAAAAAAGTAAAAATATTTTTGACAATCCAAATCTGGGTATTGCAACGGTGACCTTTCTTGAATAAACAATGACCTTTAGCCTATTTTCCCAAATATCTTGGAAAGGAAGCACCCACCACACGCGTGTGACCCAATTGACCTTTTTTACTCCTGCTTACCTAAGGGCAATTGAGCTATATTACATTAGATTTAGAGCAGTCAAACGTTGACCCCTATAGTAACTTTACCCTCTCCTGGGGCTACACGTAACAACGGATCCCCGGCAGACTTTCATATTTGCAAAAGTTATATTTTTCTCTGCATTTCCCGTATTCAGCTATTGGTTCTCGTCCGTCTAACCAAAACCTTCTGGGCTTATGCTCTAAAAGTGGACATTATGTTTGGAAAATCGGAAAGTTCTTTTTGTTATTCGGAATAGGCAAAATCCTGTCCTTTCAGAATGACTGACCTCATCTGTAACAAGACATAGACCCACTTCGTGTTAACACACCAATGTGAACTAACTCTCCCCGCGCTTGTTGTACAATAAACCCGAATGGAACTGTCTACCTGAAACCCTCTAATATCACTAGATTGAAGCATTAAAATGAGAAACAACCAAGTATCCCAAGAAACCAACTCCCACCATCTACAACGTATGCGCACTCACTAACCTCTGCCTTTGACCTCTACTGTCGAGGAGCTGCGAGTAACATCTGTCAAATGATGTTTGGTTCGTTTTTACAAATGAGTTGGCTATATTGAAAGTCTTGGCCGCCATCATCTGAGCCCATAGACAATTTTTGAGTAAGCGCCACCAACCTGGCCACCAAGCCTTGTTCAAATCAACATGTGTTAATTCATTAATACGATATCGTTATCAAAAAAGGAGTAACATTGAATCCTATTCATAATTATTGGTCAATCAGCAACTGTTATTGTTTATATTTGCGAGCAGTAGGCCTCAAATGTATGGATCTAAAAACAACCATCTCAAATATGTTATTATCTCATCCTCGTTCGCAACATTAGAAAATCGCAGGTGTCTCTCTGGAATTTATAAATCAGAATACCGCATACAGATTTTCACTCGCAACTCGCGGGCCATTTTTTTAAATTGAGAAGACCGGCTCTTACTAAGAACCGCATTTAATTCAAATTCAGTATTCAAAAAAAACCAGACCTTGGAAATATAGCGGGACCTTCTTACTTCGTTACCTTGTATGTCCTTGTTGGTCATTTTTTGAAGATATTTTTTTTACTTTTTTTAAAAAAAAAACAAGTGAAATTTTACCCGAAGTGAAAAATTTTAGATGTCAACGAACCAGAAAAACTAATTGTTTAAATTGTTAATATTGAAATCTAAACATACTTATATCACAATTACAAAATGTCAGTTAGATCCTTAGTAATACCAAGGTGACGCATTCGAACAGCGACCTTTCGACTGGTGGCATTCGGAATGTGACGACTCAAATTTACCTTTCAATATTCCAGAGATGTTCAAATGGTACAGGAGGCCTGTTTACTCTCAGGTATTTTCACCGATTACAGCAAGCAAGATTTATAGGGGATAATAGTCGCTGGTATTCGCTCCCTCTTTCTCTTCTCACGTCTTTCAACATCGTTCATTTCCATGGAGGCAAGGCAAAGAGGGAGGCCCGACTTGTAAGTCAAACAGGACTTTCGCTTACGTGTTTATAAAACCTGACAGTAGGCATTTGCGTTCTATTTTGTTTTCCCCGTTTCTTGTCATTTGGACATTGTTTTCCTCGCGGTCTAAGTAAGTCGTTATGGACAACATAGAATTGATATTGTTTAAAATAATTACACAAAGAATTGGAGCGAGTGTATTTGCAAGTCGATTTAAACGAAATCTATTGTACTTATCGACATTTCACATTTCAAAAGCTTAACACTTTTTTGGTTATAGTTCGATTAGTATCCCGAAAAAAATATTTAGTGCAAGAAAATAAAAATAAAATAATGGCCTTGACCTTCAAAATAATTTCAAAGAAACAATTTTGGTGTGGTGATACACTTAGAAAAATGATGAGAGGAATAACAACATCAAAAGTCTGGCAATATGTAGCAAGGAACATGAATTTGCAGGAGGCAAGGTTTGTGCTGGGGATAAGAATGCAAATGCAAATGGTGCGCGCACAGACGGAGTGCCCATCTTTCTGTCATTGCCATACACATGTGGTGCCAGTGAATCAGCGCTGCCTTATACGATAAGGTTGTGGGTTCGAGCCCCGCTGTCGGCACTGTGTGGCACACTTGGTCAAGGTACTTTACCTCGCTTGCCTTCTCCACCAGGAGTATAAATGGGTACGGCATATGCTGGGAACACAAAAAAACAGACTCGATGTGCGGGAGAGTGGCGAACCAACCATAGCAAAACAGTATATGAGGGAGTCTGGCCCAAACTGCCGATACAGAGAGAAGGGCACTAGCCTGCGTGCGCATCCTTTTGATCTTTCAGTTTTGAGAGATTGAAAGAGTAGGGAATATGATGCAGTAGAACCGAGAAGCGAGCCGCTCAGATACATTGTTCATTATGTCATATTTGAAATTTTTACCCAATTTCACCAACAAAAGGAGTAAACATGAGTGTAGTCTTTTCCAAGACTTAATGGTAGCTAGAATGGCACTCTTATGCCATAGGACAGACTTGACTAAAGGTTTTAAAAGTGCTGGTCACAAATATTTAAATCCTATTAAAATGAGCATTTTTTGAAATTTCACGTTATAAATTGCAGAAGGGTTAATCCCATAACCCCCCAAAAAAAACAAAACAAAAAAAACGGGATTGTGAAGTCAATAAGGTTTTCCAACATATCATGATAAGACTACTGAACGAAGGTTCTCAAAAAAGTGATTTGTAAGTCACTGCACTACGAACGAGGCTGCATAGAAAACGACGTAATTGACTACCGTTTGAAATTCCCAAATCCAGCATTCGTGTCCGCACCCTGTTTTAAGTGGTATTATTCTTTTCATACTTCCTAGCCGAATTAGTATGACAGCTTTGGTAAAAAAAAGGGTTTATTTGCCGAATCCAACCCGCTCTATAAAATCTCGGGGGAAAAAAACCAGTACAGCGTGGGTTTACAAAAAAAAGTAAATACATAAATGAGGCAGTCGTGATACCAACAACTCGTCCTTCGGAGCAAAAAAGGTGATATTTATATCATCTGAACCGTTTAGGCTCAGTAACAACGTGTATCTGTAAGAAATTCGCACTTTTGTAGTTCGTCCGTAAAGAAATTACAGCACAGTAGCCTATGGGAAACAAGCAAATGCTAATAACACAAAACCCAAGATAGGGGGGATTCAACTCAAACTTTGTGGAAATAAGCTTTTCTCAAGGATATCTAGTGAAACAGTGAATAAACAGAGGTTGGCTGGAATCACGAATGCACCTTTAACCCCCCCCCCCCCCCAAAAAAAAAATAGGTACCAACACTTTTGCACGTTGACACGCATTATAATTCACACAAAGATGATGTATGGGCATAGTAGTTTGTCATGTAGCAAAGGAATTTTGCCTATCCGATGTAACCGTTTCAGCCAATACAGCAATACGCATATTAATTAGCTCATCTTGCATACCAAAGATACTTATATCACATACTTTCTCAGAGTGCAAAAAAAGATGCGCACATGAGAAGTGAAGGAATTTTGTGTATACGGTGTTGACCATTTCAAAAAATATAGCGATTGTGCTTAGTTTTTGCTTATTAAGTCGCTTATTTGCATACCTTATTTGCACATGAGAAAATATGACCCACGTTCTAGGGGTCAAGAAACTCTTCAACCCATCTTCCTTCCAAGTTCGCACTAGTTTTACGGAACTAGATAACTTGTACACAAGCCTGCAGGAAAATTCTTCTAAATTATGCATATTAGACAATTAGCCTATTTTTAACCCAAAAATACCACTTTCACCCATTTGTGATTCACACAAGATGTATGTCATTGTAGTCTTTCATGTAGCAAAGGAATTTTGCTTATCCGATGTACCGTTTCAGCGAACAGCAATACGGCAATTATGCATAGTTAATTAGTCATTTGCATAACTAAGAACGTATATCACATGCGTTCAAATTGCAACAAATATTGTGCACCATGATAGGCTATCATTCACAAATGATAGGGGATGATAGTCTATCAATTTTTAACATATTTAAAAAAATATAGCAATTATGTTGATTTTTGCATAGAATAGTCATTTGCATACATAATTTGCCCGAAACCGAAATATGCCCCACAAAATCTAGTCAGGTCGAGAAAGAACTCTTCAACCTGCTTCTTCCACCACGGTACATTTATATACCGGCATTATATACACCTTATGGAAAACTCTGGATACTTGTGTACACAAAGCCTGGTGGGAAAATTTCTAAATATGCAAATTAGACACTTAATTAGCATATTTATGCCCAAAATTTAATCAGGTCGGGAACTTACACCCCGCTTCCTCCCACTAAGTTACAGATGTGCCCCATTACGGAAAAAATCCGATTTATCGTACACAAAGATTTTACTGACAGACAGAGAGACCAGACAGACAGAGAGAAAAGTGTGGCCCAAAAGCCAAAAATGGTCATCATCAACCTAAAAATCCAAGTTGCTATTGAAGATAAATTACACCCCTGGCTACAAAGGCGTACTAACCAAAGCCTATGAAACCACTAAAAAAAAAATTGCGTTTATTAGTCGGGTGTGTATTTAGCGTTATGGAAATAAGGGCACTCAAGATAAAAATGGCGCCCCTTGGCGGCGGGGACGGAATTTGAAAAATTGATATATCTTAATACTTAAAAAGAGATAACACATTTTTGTTTTTTGCATTTTATGATTCTGTGATCACACAAATCAAACATTAAAAAAAATCTCAAAAGTGTTTTTAAGTAGGAAAAAAAAAACAGACTAAAAGGGTAAAAAATATCGTCACGTCGCATTTGAAGGCGATTTTTTTTTTATTTTCGAGGGCTTAAAATTATTCAATTGAATGAAACTTTCAAACTATCAAATATTGTTGCACTGTCAGGTTATAAACAATAAAATAACTTTCAATAGTTTTTCTCCTTAAAACTATAGCAGTGTGTCCCTTTCATGACGGGCCGGAATCAAGTGCGACGGGAAGGAAATTTGCCTAATGCACAATATTAGAAAAATACGCTTGCGGGCTATTAATGAAAAGATTTTTTAGGTATCAAAACATATTCATGCCCCTTCTGTTTGTACTAAGCTATACAACTGCATTGAATGAAAAACTTCATTTTGATAATAATAACATACTAGTACTATCATTTATAAGAAACTGATTAAAAACCCATGCTTTTAAATTCAAGTAGGATTGTCTAATGCACGTACATGTACGTGACATGTATCCAGCTGAAACAACTATCATATACCTGAGGGACAGTTGATTCTACCTTCAGCCTTCAGGGCACTTTATAATAGCCCTATCTAAAAAGATGGATAGCCCATTTCACACTAATTTGGGGGATAAGAAAGTCCAAATGTTCCACATGTGGGTGAAATCACAATGATACATCTTATTATTTGTATTATTTCTATGACTTTTTTCTAAACTAGCGTTGTTCTTTAACTTGTTTGTTAATACAATCCCAAGTAACAAAGATTGTATTTTAAATGTAGCAGTTGTAGAGAAATGCAAGCAGGGCTGTAAATTTTAAGAAATTCCTTGATTTCAGGAAAGGGCTACTCAAAATATCCGACCAATTATTATTTTCAGCCCATTGTGGGCCGCTTTTACTCACTTTTTCAGGATTTCATCGTGCTACTTTCACTACTATGAGTTAGTTGCACATTACATAGGAACAAGAGCAATTTGGAAAAGAAAAATGATTGTATGTTGATTAGTTTGTATTTACTGTGAATAATGCTCATTGAAATGCATTCAATTTCTTTGTCAAGGCATGTAGCCCTAACAATGGCCGGTTGATATTGTGAGGACTTACCCAGATCACAATTTACCAAAACTTTCATCATACTTGGCATTACATAGACCAACAAAACTACCACAAAATTGATTGTGGTATATTGTGGGTTATGCTTAGTAGTAGTTAAATCAAAAGTACCAAATTGGAGTAACTAATCATGTAACTCATCATTCCAAAGTAATTATAAACAACAACAAGCTGCACCATAGGCCCACAATTGTTAGAGGCTGCCAAGAGAATTGCGGAACAGGGGAAACCTTGGTGTATTGGCGTCCATGGCGCGGGTCGGGTGCGGGATGTACGTCAATGTACCACACTTATATATGTCAATGATAAGTCACATACCACAAACTACCACCAAATATTGGTAGGTTCGGTAATATCATTCCACAAAATACCACACTATACCATTGTGTGGTATTTTGTGTCTAGAGCCTTGGAAATTTTAACTGAACAACATTAACTCTTTCATGCAGTTAAAGAAAAAACGCTATTTGCCTTTTAAATAATACAGTAGATACACCTGGGGGGTCAGTTTTTTGTAGGTTGAAATTGAAACATGTGATTGAATTTTACCAGTAAAACTGTTTCTATTGTTGATATTGTAGTTAGTGTATGCAACGCCCCAAAACAATGCACGAAATGGATATTAATGTATTTAACTGGGTTTAAGCAAAACCAAAGGTTTCTGAACATATGGTAATATCTGCTTTCATTTGCTTGGCTTTCACTCAAAGTGGAGTTAAAGTAAAATGCAGTTTATATGAAAAAGGTGATATTGCCAAATAATGATTCAGGAAATTGATTCCGTCCGTCGCATTCCGTCCCGCCGCACAGAAATGTAGTTATAAAGGTTGCGTATTTGCTAATTAGTAAAAGTAAGATCCAAATTTCTATTGACATTAATAGACATGATTGTTGAACTTAATATTGAAAAATATTAAAAAAAAAAAAAAAAAAAAAAAAAAAAAAAAAAAATGTTTCATTTTCAAAATACCATGAAATATATCGATCCGTCCCGTCACGCCATTAAATATATGTTACCATCAACATTTGACCTTGAGTTTTTCAATGTGTGACTGAATGTAGTCTGTGAGTTGCTTGTTTCCTTAAGCATAACATAAACCATTTACACATGCAACTGGTAAAGAGGTGCAAAGAAAATGCATCTTCAAAATTCCCGCCCGTGCATACGATATATTTTGCTTTGGCCCATTGCTAAGTCTCTGCCAGAACAAAGGTGAGAATCTGATATCTTTATATGGACCTGCATGACTTTTAGCAAAAATAATAATTTTAACGTAGTGATTGCTATCCTCAAACAAAACCAATTTATAAATAAAATAGGCCCTGAATAATAAAAAACCTTGGTTAACATCGGAAAAAGCGAATGCTGGGAAAGAATGTCCATGACCAAAAAATGCCTGTTTAAAAGCTAATTAAAGATAGTGCTTGTAAATGTGATTGAAATATGATAATTTATTGCCTCAATGGTCTGAACTTTGAACAAAACAGGCCTGTGGCTCAGGCTATACAACATACACAACAGGAACAGGACCTAGCTAGAAAGTAGGGCCAGCGCAAGTAGACTATGCTACTGATTGAAGGCTTAGGCCTAACTTTGGTGTAGGCAGTGAGTCGTAAACCCCACTGTCCCTGCTTTTCGAATTTGACCTTTACTGGGACGTGTGAGTAGTAGAGCATGTGAACGTAAATAACCAGCCAGTTTTCAAGAACACCGCGATAAATTGACAAAACCATCGAGTTGGCAAGCCCAACTAGGTTGGCTGTACTTTGGTTTGCTTTAAAAGACTTGATCGCGATCCATTTTCTTAACTTTTGTAATACGACTAAAGCCATTGGCCTAGAAAGGTTTGTCGTCTTTCTAGGTGGGATAATGTATGTCAGAGGCTTTTGCAAGGCTGCAGTCCCCGGGCTGCAGTCTTCACTTCCTAGCCAGGCCTAGCTAACTAGCCTAGGCTTAGCTGGTTATTTATGGACAACTCAATCATTCATGATTAGGTAAATTGGGTCGGAATAACCAAATGGGAATGGCTGCAAGTGTACCTGGACCGATTTGTGAATTTTATGCAATAACTTATCTATTCTAGTTCTATTACAAAGTAGAAAAATACTCATAGATACATGTACATGCATGATGCATAGTCCTAGCTAGCTCGTCACGTACTGCATAGCGTTGCACGTCCTCCGTACAGCCGGCTACCGTAGCGGAAAAAGCCAGAGCAACCTCGGGCCTTATTAAAGTCAGTACTATCTACGGCATCAATCCCGGGAGTAAACAAACAGATTAACCTGGCCGTAAGATTGAACCGAACTTCTTATCTGGGCCTTGCAAAACCGACACTAGCTCATGATGTTACGTGTCCAGGTACCCAGGCTGTGAAACTCCGGTAAACTGTGTACAAAATGCCCGTAGTCTAGATTTCGAGGCTCCGAGTCAAACTATTCTGACCATTCACTTTATGATGTAGTTTAGGTTTGCCAAGGTTTTGCCGGTTCGAAGTCTAGGCATCCCCTCAGCCTACGGCAGTCAGAAAAGTGTGGTCTGTGTCACAGACTCCGAAAAATATTATCTAAATTAGTACTGCGCGAGAGATTAACGCTATCAGTCCGTCATAGCGAATGCATGCAAATGAAACTAAATCTCAAAATATCTCCGGGAAACGAACGGGTTCTATGGAGATTTTTGCATCAGAGGGTCCGTTGCTATGTTTTGTATTAAATATGTAGGCCTACTTTAGTTGGGTCTGAACCTATAGAACCTAGCGAGAAATTGAACGTTTTTGTCGGGTAGGCCTACTTCGGTGCTCGCAAACACGGAAAAGTTAACACGCAATCGCTACGGGCCGAATCCCTTTTCCCACAATGCATTTCGTATTATTCCAGTCTTGAGAATTTTCAAACGCTGGTTTCAATTTACCGTTTTCAATGTTAGAAGACAGGCTATTACGTACTTACTGTATCCGTCGTACCCGCAAGCCCCCCTTCATGACAATAGTGGTTTGCCCTGGCTTTGCGGGGGGGGGGGGGGGTAAAGAGGTCTGTCTCTTGCACCAGTATTAAAGTACGCCCTGTGTTACTGTTAGCCTTGCTGTTGTACGAAAACGCGAGAGCTGTTGCTTGGCATGGAATTTCGAAGTGCACCTTGGGTAATCTCAACTCCGCAACATTTTTGCAAAATCATTTTATTTACGTCATTGAAAATACCGCGTGTTGTTTAATTGTTCCAAGCATAATTTTTAAAATATCAGCACAACATTATCATAGGTTTAATGTTAGAAAACAAGTACATAAAATAAATTTGCGAGAAAACAAAATATCCAACAGAATGGAGGATAAAATAAATTAATTGTTGAATATCGGACTACAAATTGGATTTACAATTTTAAAGATGGCGAATCTCTGTCTGGTACCCGTCGATTTATAACTCCGTAGGAGTTAATGGTAAGAACGAAAAGGGGGATCAAATGAGGGTCGGTATTTTATAAACCTGTCAGACTATAGATTTTCAATAGCTTTCATTACGTGTATACGCGTTATCTATAAGAGCTCGCTTCGCGCTCGCTTATTATTTGTACTGGTCTATAACAAACATTTTGGCCATGCCTTAGGATTATAAAAAGGTATAGTTTGCCTATTGGTGGGGTAGAGTTTAATTAGTTTCAAGGTCACCCTGGGTAAAATTTTCATAATGAATCGGATTCTTTTCAAAATGGCCCCAAATTCTTAATATCGCCCAAAAAGGATCCAGGGAATATAAACTTGACCCATTCAAAGGTCAAAATGTAAACAATGATCTACATATCTATGGGGTCATTAATGCTTACCATCTAATTTGCATACTAAAATGTCAAATACAGGGCAAATATACATAGGATATGACCAGACAAAGACAAACAACTTGAGACTAGTTTCGTCAAAATCGGAGCACTCTGAAAGAATCTCCCCAGGATGACCTTGAACCGTTATGAGCATAATCCTGAAACTAATGACCGTATATATGGCAAACTATACCATTTTTTAATCCTCAAAACCAGATGAGTAAGTTGTTGCAGGTTTCCAAACAATTAGACCTTTTTTACTTTTGACCTCTGTACAAAATTTACCCCCTATTTTTATATGTTTCCCATTCTTCATTTTACTAGACTTCTGACACATTACTTTGTGAATGTAGAAGTATGATAACACAAAAATTGTATCTGTTGCATTTTTAGGTCAAAAAAATGTCTCGCACTATTTTCCAAATTTCCGGTTATTCGAATAGTGCATTTTTTATGAAAATAAAAACACGTTTGCATCACAGTGACTTGTGGAGCCATAGGCCATGTTGTAATTTATGCCCGTTTATGAACGGAAGATCCCAAAGTCCTGAATTTTTAGTAGAATCCACACGCGAGACACAATTGCAATATTCGGCAACGGGGGCGTTGCTGTTGATCACGAAATGCCCCTTAAAAATCAAATACGAGAATACTAGTAGTTAATTTATTTGCATTTGAGAATATACTTTCGATAGATGTAAAGGAGCATAATATGGCATTACACTTCTACCCATGCCAAATATTATTATCATATCTGCAGTTTTTCATCAAGATAACCAGGTAACACAGCTGTGATACGCGGGATAGATGACATATAGATAGAACAACGTGTTGTCATGTTTCGCCTTGAAGAGTGATTTATGAGAGGATGCCATGCTTTTGGCCATGATTTTCTTTTCTGATGCTCACAAAGTATACTGTACAAGAGATATTTCTTGACTTTCGGCATTTTCTCGTTTTCTACGCATTTTCGTTTCCAGTTGGATATCACTCTAAAATGAACCATAGGTAAACATTAATTTCTAGTGAGAATATAGGAAAGAATATCATATTCATCAATTAGAAAAAAAAACCAAACCATTTCAATATATAAAATTTCAAATTATCTAATACCAGATTATAACCCAGTGTGAAAATATACTGCATTTTAGGAAATCAATTTACCTAAAAAAGATACATAACAATAGGTGTGGCATAAGACAGAGTAGAAACACTATAGTCTTAGGTAACTCCAAGTCATGCGTTACGGAATAAAGTACACCAACGAACAGAGTACTGGAGATTATATAGACACTCCAATCTTACAAAGCACAACCCTTTGCGGAGTACTATTGCCGTGCCGGGACTTAATAACATGATGTGGAGTTCATCTAAAAATCGTTTAAGAAAGTGGTTATATAATGCATTGTTCCCTATGACTCCGCCCCCATACACTAAAGGAAGTGAAAACTCCTTATGCAGTTAAGTGTGAACTTAAGGTATGTTGGCAATGGCCAACACCGAACATAGTACTTTACGATTTGCTTCACAAACAAGGAAACATTCATTATGGTCAAATCTACCAAATGCTGCAAATATTGTTTAATCTCAACTACTCAGTCATTCATTACAAAATACAAAAAAATACAAAAAGTGTTGATGCATAGATGTGTTTAAGATCCCACTATCGATGTTTCTGCTAATATTACCACAGTTTACAAGTATTGTTCTTGCTACAAAGACAACAACCTTTTCTATCCTAAAATGTTGATCATTCAGCTGATAACTATAATATTATGTAATATATTCCCGCATAACTTAAAGGTAGGTGACCCGATCGACAATCTAGTCCTAACAAATTTAAATTTTGGTTCCAGAAAAAAGTTCATACCTTTTTCATTGTCCCAGTTAAATTAAGGCGTGGATATCTTTCCTTTTGACTTTATGAACGAAAACGTCCACAAATGTGACCGACCACGTCAGCTAGGTGCGCCAATTTTGGTTCATGTTTTGCTTCTACTATGCAAACGACTGGACCGATTAAAGTTTAAACTCACAATTTGTATTCAGATGCTTTGGGTGATATGCTTCCACGTGTGGGGAAAACATTACATGAAATTTTAACCATGATTGGGTCACCCACCTTTGATTTGGAAAATGTTGGATTCAGGTATTTAACTACTTCTCATATTTGCTTAAATTCTTATATTTTTTTTGTTATTTTAATGAGTGCTTAATACCACTAAATCAAACTCACCTTTACTGTAACAAAATGCTTACGCAATTATTTATACATTAGTACTTGCAACCTTTAGTAGACCCCGACACCAGATACCGCCAACAGCAACCATTTCTTCTATGTAAGTGGCAAGTTGATCATCTGATACTGCTCGACAAACTTACCATCATGTTTCAATACCTGACAACTTCCTGGATCGTACGTGACGAAAAGCTCTCTTTCCAATTGTCGTAGCGCCCACATAATGAATAGAAGATCGCCCTGAAATCAAACGCCAGTTTTCGCGCTCCCCAGACGTGTTTATAAGATAATTACTTCCTTCAACCAAGCTGTAAGATCTGTTTTGAAACATTCTACTCTGTCCTTGGTCTTAGACGACGATTAGAATACGAATGTATCTATTTTTACTAACGCCCATAGCTGTAATTAATCACGTGTAATTGTTGAAATTTCAGTCGTTAGCTGTGTACCATGTCGATCACTTTCGTCCCTTTTGTTGCATGATATATGCAACTCCAAATAAATGACATTCAAGATGCCTCTAGCCTACAACAAGGGGTGTTTCTTTCATAGATTTCACAACAGATGTGAACATCACCTGGTTATTAATGTGCAAAACATCGTCTTGTACACCGAACACACGATATTCTCAACTGCTCTCTCAGCATACTCAGAAACGAGCTCCGGAGTCTAGATTTATAAACTTGTCTACAAAGAAATCAGCAAATACTTGTAGCTCAAGTTACTTTAAGCCACTGGCATTTAGCGATTTCTTTGCATAAAACCAGAATCAGTCTGAAATTGAAAAAAAATAAAAATAAAAGGAGAAACCGTACTGAGAGTTGAGTGTCTTAAATTAATGTATTGCTTATTGAAATAAAAGAGGTATCGAAAAATAGATGACAAACAACATTTCGGTGATTATTTTGAAAATAATGATTTCTTTGACATTCTTGTCTTACTTTGGAATTCCATACATTTGAGGCTTACGGAAGGAGTAATAACATGAAAAATATTCTTACTTTGAGGTGCACTTCGTGATTCTAGCAATTTGTGTATTATTTGTGGTTCAGAACAAATCTTTGACAAAAGCTTACTCCAAAAAATCAGCTGTCCTAAAAAAAAAAAACGTTGATGCAGATCGAGCTAGGTTGCGTCCAGGCCATGGCCATGGTTCTTTTAATCTCAAGAGCAAACGCTTGTATTATTGTGTCCCATAGACCAATAGCTATAATTTCTGTCCGTTTACGGAAAGAAAATACATAATACATATAAATACATAATCAGCTTCAAAGTTTTCGTTTTACAATCTGTTCTTTTGTCGTAATTTTATTGATGTATACGATTTAAAGAATATTTTTTATTGACCTGCATTTATGGTGTCATTACACACGGGCAACAGCACTATTTTAGCCTAGAAACACACATGGCGCTACCTAAAATAGTGTTACCTAAAATAGTGCTGTCGCTCGTGTGACTGATATGACGCGATATATACGGTACATGATAAACACGATCGATAGGGGTAGTGAGCTAAACCCCGCTAATACCAGTTATTTTCATTCTTAAACTTTGAATTCAAGTAAGCTGTAATTTATAACCTTGGTTTTTAAATCGATCATTCCCGTCGTTACTATGCGGATTTTGATTGCCTCGTTTCGCAACGACGTATCTTCGCTGTAGCCGTGTTATCGTCTCATTTCAAACGGATTGCAACCAATGAAATTGCATAAACTATAGAGAGTGGTATAGGAATTACGGTTACATTGTTTGTATCTGTATTTCATAAGTGCAAATTACGCTCATTATGCGTGCTAAAAATACCAATACAGATAAGAAACTAGATGACGTAAACTGAAATGGAAAGTAAACAAAAGTGTTACCGGCAAGCTTTTATTTCATATTCTCATTATAAGACCGGTGTTATCGAAATGCCCATCATGAAAACAGTGACAGTTGTTCGTTTGCGTTCTGTAACTGACCTTGAAGACGCGCTATTGTGCCGATAGGCTTCGGTTTATGGTGGCAGTTGATTCTGTAGGAAGTACTTCACCAAAGCCTTCGAAACGATAAAGAGCACAGATAATTCCAACGTTAGGCATTTTTACACTATAATAGAGATATCATCTATAGTTGGCCGTCTTTTAGTTCAGAAAAACAGTTTTCGTTTACTTCTTAGCCGGGCTCCTTAGCTAACTTGCATATATAATTAACCGCGACGTATCCATGATTTGGTAACCATGAATGCTACGACGATACCAGGGATAAGTGACAAACTTTCTGGTGCAAATAAAAAGTAAACGGACTTCAAATAAAGGCAACTGGTATATACAACCGACAACTAATAGAGTAATTACATCTGCGAGCATTTTAGTTTTACAAAGTTGGTGTTTGATCGACACGGGAATACTTCATCGCCTTCCATTTAACCCTTTCGACCCGAATTTAATTTTAGGATTTCATTTTTGAACTGTCACCTAAAGACATGTCTAGATCTCTCAGCATATCAATTCACATGCATTCTCCATGGCAAAACGCCTTGCCCGAAGTTTTTAAGCACATTACAAACGTGAAAATTATACCAAAGTTCATTTTTTGGATTGTTCCACATTTGAGATACCAAAATAGTATCTGAATGTATTTTCAAGTATTTATTTATTTGCAAGAAACGCTCAGGCGTTCTATCGGTCCGAAAGGCTTAATTAGCCTGGAGACAAGTATAAGATTATCATTCCGATAAGCTTCATGGTTAAATACTCGTATGGACAAACAATAACATACGGTTATTGACACACGTACACTTCAGTGGAATGTTTGGCTTTTCCATATGTTCCGGCATGCTTGTATTTTAAAAAGGATTTATACACAATCGATAAGCACCTTGTGAGAAAAATTCACCAAGTTCATCCAATTCATTTATTTTTAGGAAAGAACTCCTACGCTCTTGTCGATCACATTTGTGTACGTGAAATCATGTTGATTAGTAGAGTGTATAATTCTGTGATAAATTACTTTGACAATTATTTCGAATTTGGAGGCCAAAAAATGCAATTTCCCTTTTTACCAAATTAGTAGTGGAATTGCAAAAAATACTACTTTTAAGATAACGTTTGTTTTCTAAATGTATAAACCCTTTAAAAACCATGCAGTGCCAAGTATATATTTGCGAATTTTGCTTTCTTTATGTCAGGTTCAAGACCTCAGGAACGATTTCAAATTGGATATATGCCACGGTTAAGTGTTGAAGGGTTATATGTATATTTTTGGTGAAAATAAAAAGAAAAAGAAAAGCGCTGACTGTTTGAAGTAGAATTCTTGACTGTTCTGCTTTTTCAAACAGGTCGCCATTACAATGCATCATATCCAGCAATGTACAAGTAATGAAATGTCGGGATCTTAAACCCCGTCGATAGATTTTCTTTGTTTTGACATAAATAGTGGAGATCTTGCTTTTTTCTGATTAAAGGTCCATGGCCCGATCCCTAATAGCCTCGTCCCCAGAAGCCCATATTTTACCGGAAGTGGTCAACATTTTGGTATCAGAAGAAAGCTACTATTTTTCTCATTTACCCTGTGAAATCTTAGGGCCAAAGGATGTTTGGTTTGGAAGTAATGAGCAAAAAATGTACCCCAATTTGGTCGACCAATTAATTTTACACAGTACTCTATGGGGCTTACTAAATCACGTTTCCTGCTCTCACGTGAAAACGCATTGAAATATCGGCGCGAAACTTTACAGGTGGGTTTTTGGGTGAAAGCCAATCTATCAAGATGACAACTTCATATCCTTAAATCGGGCCATCCTCCTTTAACAACTGGATTTACCTGTTTCTGTCCTAAATTTGTGCTAATTGTTGCTTTTTCAATGGGAAAGCGGTCTTCGTTTGTTTGTACTTTAGATTTAGCAATTGAAATGTGTGATATGCTATGTACTAACATCTCCAATAGTTGCTGCTTCAATAGTACGCTCGCAAGTCTACGACATAAACTCGTGATAAAGAAACGCGCTCTGTGCGAAATATCTTCTCTATTTGTTTAGAAAACTGTTTCACGCTAAGTGTCACTAAGGATCGACCGTTTTTTGCAAGATATCGCGAACTGTTGGAACATAATGTGAAGAGGGTATATCAAGTTCTCATGTGCATTAAATCGGAACCCGTTTTCCTTTCCCATAACGAGAGAAGCGCATTAACAAAGTTAAAGCTGAACAAACAAGTGAACATGTGCGCTGAATCGGTTCGAACCAGCAATATTCGGTTTATTTTCTTCGTATCAGTAACACACTGACGTATGCTGTTTATCGTTGCGTACTTTTATAAACGTCGTCTGAGATTTGATAGCCAAATTCAGTTACTTTAAAAGCAAACTCGAGCATGACTCGCCAAAAGGTAATAACAGTCTTTATTCACAATCTTTGAGGCATTTCTGTTTAATATATCTTCTACGCTATTCTTAACAATTATACCAGCTGCAATATATTAATGTACATGTTAAAAAGTTTACGTCATAAATCAAGTTTAAACAACGCCTTTATTCAATGAATTTCATACACCTGTCTTAATAAAGGCCACACATTTTCCAGAGGTTATTTTTTCATACCTTCTAATTGCCGCAGGCTATTTTTACACTACAGGATATGAAATATGTCCGGGCCACATGTTATGTACACATCCGTGTTTTCTTTTACTTATACATAATCACATCAAATTAGTCTGACACAATCGCCTTGGGCTTGCGTTATACAACTGCGTCGTCAACAAAGACGTATGAGAATATTTAGTTGCAATTTCTCAGTTGACAAGTCATAAACCGTATTGTACATTAAAAAGTTTTCGCTGTGTCTACTCGCTACTGTCAATTTGTACTGTATGGACTATAATTAATATATGTTTTCGCCAGAGAATGTTAAAATAATATATAATATTGAACTTATCTTTTTAATATCCCTTTCAATACCAAACGAAATCTAAGTTTAGTTTAAAAGCTTATAATTATCCGAACAAAAATATGTTCACATGACATTGACTTCCCATGATTTCATAGTCAATATAAATAACATAACAGCTGCGATGAACAGGATAGATGACTAACATCATTTTTTGTTAGAAAAGCATACAAACGAAACATTTCGTAACATTATCTCTTTGAAGTGAGCGCTTGGGTTTTGAGACATTAAATTTGTTTTACGCCAACAATGACAATAACAATAATAATAGCATGTGTACGATCTATTTGCTTGGATAAAGCAGTCGGAACCCTAGTTTTTTAAAGTTAGACAATTACTTTCTCTTTTTTTTTCTTTGAAATAAATTTACATAACCATCATTAGTCTTTCTAGCTTGGGATAATGTTTTATACTAATACTCCCAGTGATGGGACGCAAAGACCCACACAGCAAAGTTAAGCAATAAACACAGCGTGAATTTGAATATAAGTTATCCTCATGTGTAGGTATTTTGGGTATCAACAATCGTACCTGGAATTAGAGAGTTTCAGTATACACTTGTGTATATTCAAAACATATAAAGCACGCCTCGAGCAATGAGACTAATACGTGGACGTATATGTAAGGGATCGTACCCAAAAGAAAATACAACTAAACACTTTGACAGCAATTCGTACATGGTAGCAATAAATCACCATTTATGCACGTTTCCAACGCGTGCGCATCATAGATTCAGACACTGCTTGATTCAGTGGCGTAAATTTCTTGTCGACATTGGGGGGGATGGGGCATGATGAAAATTTTTGAATGAACCGGAATTTGTTGAAAAGATCCATCAGTATCACATGTGCGCGCGAAGCGCTCGAAAAAATTTGCCATTTAGAACCTAAAATCGCTAAATGTAATTGTAATTAGAACAAAATGCGCGCGAAGCGCGCTAAAATTTGCTGTTTTTAAACTATTATGGTAAAATATGAGGTTATTTTGGGCCAAAAACACATGTTTGAAAGGGGCATCAACATTGGGGGGGATGATCGTATTGACCATCACCCCCTCATCAAAATATTGGGTGGATATATCCCCCCCCCCCATCCCCCCCCCCCCCCCCCCGGGATTTACGCCTATGGCTTGATTTTTTGGTATCAGAAGAGAGGGACGCAAAATTTATAATTTTGTAAACTTGAACCACGTAGAAGAAGAGTAAGCAGAAATACACAATTGATTTATTTTGTCAATGATTCACTCTTTTTCTCCATCAATGCAAAGCAGACCCGTTTTGCCCCGCCTGTAGAACCACAAGGTTCTAAAAAGAACTTCTAACAAATTCTACAAAGAACATTACAGATTTTGAATAGCCTCGGGCCCCTTTTGTGTGTGTGCTCATGTAGTTTGCAAAGTTAAGAAAAGCAAAAAGCAATGATGATGTTAAAATAATTTTCTAATGTAATAGTAACTAATACCTTTTTCTATGTTCATCAAAGAACCTGTGAAAAGTTCCTTACATAACGTTCTTTAAAGTTAAGATTAAACAAAGGAAATTTTCTTGGGTAATGATCCAAACTTCCAAGGGTGGTTTCAGTTTTGTCCAAACTTTAGAAGTGTTGTCTTGTTTTTGGACACGATCCCTAAGTATTGCTAGTTCAGATAATACATTAAACGGTTACAAACCAAAAGGTTTCGTCTTTAGCCTAAAAGCCATCTCCATCAAATAGCTGGAAATTGTTCCAGACAGTCACTGTGGTTATGGCTCTGCCACGTACATTTCCAGCCTATTTTCCTCTTCAATAAAACAACATCCCGAAACACAATTTACGGTGGATGTAGGACTCAGGTTAACCCATGTAGTTTGTAAATGCAGAATTCCGAAACAGCGCACTGTATCATAGATGATGATTTTAAACCTTTAACCTGGTAGTGTATTACGTATAGGTTATAATAGTCAGTGGCTTTTAAACTGATTCACAAGCTATCTCAAGAGTCAGTGATTTATGACTAGGCTTGTTTGGACCAATTTGATTGTATTTTACATGCCGATTTTAATATGGTCATAAAAATGCAAATTGTTGAAGATTATTTTTTTTTTAATTAAACAATGAGCAATTAAAGTTGCCCACATTTTAGGTGCACCGTGAGATATTCATTCTACACCCTTCCGCCATAACTCTCCCAGTCGATCTTGAAATCATATATTTTATGATCTTCAAAATTGACTTTGGCGCGGCTGAATCACTTCCTGCGAACTTGCACCTCCTCCCCAATATACACACAGTATAATTATGGGTTGGTATACCATGCAAAAAAACGTTCTTTATATCACAGAATTAAATCCATATCAAGTGATCTGTTTGATTCGAGCAATTTGGTCGATAAATCTTTAATTGAAACATCCACCATTATACTGCAATCTCCAGGTAGGTCTATGAGCAATCCATAGCTTTTGCCACGATTAAGCTTACAATTGGAATAATCAAATCCATTTAAGAGAGAAATAAATCATACCTCTACCAAACTGAACTTATCGAAAATGCTATGATACATTAAACCATCTGAGATTAATCTCGCCTTATAAAATTGTAGACAACTTTTTTTTTTTTCTAAGCAAATTAAGTTTAAGCCATTCCTTTGGACTGGATTTATTATTATTATATTATTATTATTATTATTATTATATTATTATTATTATTATTATTATTATTATAATTATGGATTCAAACTTCATTGGCGAACGTTATCCAAAGCTACTCTTCAAAATATGGTATAAAGGAGGGAACATGGTTGTCAAATGGGGTGAGGTTTTTTTTTTTGCCCAGATTACACAATATTGGGTAGCTTTGACAACATTCGGTGAAGAATTTTACCCCGGACACCTTTTGTGCAATATTACCATTCCCCCATTAAACAACCGTGTTCCATCCTTTACACCGCATATTTATTTAAGAGTGTAGCCTAAGCTTTAAAAACTATTTTGATCGTTATATAGTACAGCGTTCCATGAAAAACTTGTGTGACCGACAGGCTTCGGCCCACGTCGGTTTTGAATCACAACAGATGAAATATACCACAATCAATAGGAAAGAGAAACTGGATATAAAATCAAATCAGAAAGTTTCGATCGCTGTGATTAAACAACCAGCGAATAGGCTAACATTGATATTGTTGCAACGATCCGTGGAGTTGGGTAGGTATGTGACGCTGATATGGGACGCATTTTTACGTATTACTATTAGGACGGGTAATTGTCGCCATGCTTCTATAATGATGGGTCATGTTTGCCAATTGTACAATATAGATGGGTCCATCATATGAACGAAAGGGGGGGCCTATGAATGAGTCGTGCCTTTGCTCACTCAATTTGGCCAGAGCCATTACTAAATGCGCGTGAGATTGACACTACGCCCTCTCTATTCTCACTGCGATCCAAGAATGTTATTTTGCCGCATAAATCAAATCTGCAATTAACATGCATGGTAATCAAGGTCAAAATTGGTCACACACAGGTGATACTCCAACATTTCTCTCATTTCGAGTCAAATCATAATTGTATATGGATCACTTGGTCGAGTCGTGAGTCATGATTTGAGTTTTTTTTTTTTTTTTTTTTTTTTTTTTTTTTTTTTTTTTTTTTTTTTTTTTTTTTTTTTTTTTTTTTTTTTTTTTTTTTTTTTTTTTTTTTTTTTTTTTTTTTTTTTTTTTTTTTTTTTTTTTTTTGAGTCAAGTCACCGAATCGCGGTATAAACAAAACAAAAAATGTCAACCAGCGCATTAGCAGTAATAATCTGGCCCCACAATGTCAAAAGTCAACACAATTAAGCAATTAAAAATCTACATTTTTATAAGTTAATTTGAAACTTACCGTCCAGTAATTGGTCAATCACAAGGGGAAATGTCCCCAAGCTTACTTTAAAAGTATTAAATTGACGCTTTGGAGTAGAATCAAAATTAAGATAAAATAATCTATTCTCATATCATGTCACGAGCCATGATCATGATGATTTCAAGTCGATTCATCGAGTCATGGTATACAGTTTCTAGTCAGAGTCACCGAGTCACGGTATAGCTTACTGGGGCGTTCAAAAATTGATGAACCCTTTCTTACTGTGGTTGGAGATTTTTTCTAGTGGAAGACGACTAGCACCAGAACATACTTAGACTTCCAAACAAAAATGAAACACTTTTAGTCAAAATTGATACCCATCTACGTTGTAGTTTAGTTGAATTTTATAATTATTTCTAATTGTATCGATAGATTGGTTATTTAGGGCCATAGGTTTGTAATCCTGTTCGGTAATTAGTCAGTCACAAGAGGTATTGGATTTTCTTCCGTATATTATATATAGCAGATTACATGCACACCCCTTAAAACTAAATTCTAACATGATTTTTAGAACAACTGTGCCATCTTCTTCAAAAATTCCAATGTTACCAAAATCAAATATTGTCCCAAGAGGTCTGTTTGGCGGCCATCTGGGATTAACACTTGCGCATGCCCGTTGGTGGTCGGGAGTCCCTATGGACCCTAACCTAAAAAACGCATTTCCAATAGGAATATTTCAATAAAACTCATCACATGTGAATACTACTCTAAAACATTAACAAACAGCAAAGAAAAATTGAAACATATTATTCGACCTTGAAATTAGGGGCGAAACATTGATTTTCATGAGTGCCAATTTTCACCAAAAAGAGGCCATTTTGTTTTTGAATTTTCTCCAACATGATACACTTGAAATGTTAACCTGCAATGGATTTAAATTAACTGTGTTAGCAAGAACAGGGGTGTTAGATAAATTTTACTATTTTTACTAAGCTGTTTTCCGAGCAATATATTTACCATTTTATTTGTACAGGGAAATAGATTACGGATCAAATTACATAATGGCATATAATTGGTTAATGAAACATTAATGAAATTTAATTAGTATTTGTTTGTGATAGTAGCATTAGTCAACATACATGAGTAGCCACCAAGGTCAAATGTCACCTTTATATGGAAAAAATGATTTTGTCATGGGTATGCCCATTGGTGGTCAACGGGGATCCATATGGATCCTAAAGCGATATCTCCGCAACGCGTGATGCGATTTTCTTCGCACACATGTCAGGAGATGCGGAATAACAAGCTTGACAATTAGCAGAAACAACGGCGTCATCATTTGCTTTTCGCGCTAACGCGAGAAAACTGGTTTTAGGGTCCCATATGGACCCCCCCCCCCCCTTGACCACTTAAGTGTTAAGAGGGTTTAATCGTACAAAGTGTAATGTTCAGGTACAGAGCTATAGGTCAAAACAAGATAAAGGTCATTGATTGTTCATTTTACAGGGGCCAAATTTTCAAAATGATTCAATCTTGACATAATTGGTGTCAAATAGTTGGTATGAGCATAAGCAAACTGGAAATGTAGTTTCCACGATTTCGGATCTTCCGTTTTGGTTTATCGGTTAGGAAAGAGACGAGTAATCCCTAATTCCCATCAAAAACAATACAAATTTGATAAGAGGTAACTTTACACCGAATTTTACCCCCTAACTAAACATCCTAGATAGTGCAAACTATACTTTTCTGGATTGCTCATGATCATACCTACAATTTGACACCAATTTAATCAAGATCCATGCATTTTGAAAGTTAGGCCCGTGTACAGAGATGAATCAAAAGCGCAATGACCTTTATCACATTTTCAACCATATTTCTGCAACTGAATGTCACAAATATGCCAAAGTATATGTTTTCTAACATCATTTATTTAAAGAAGATGTCACAAAGATTCTAAAAATCATGTTAGAATTTAGTTTTAAGGGGGTGCATGGAAACCCATGTAACCTGCTAGACTAGTAAGCATGGAAAGTCATACTAGAATTAAGAATAATCACTTAATTCTCAAGTCACAAGTCACGATTTCAAGTCAAGTCGAGTCAATGAATCACGTTTATCTCACTGCAGAAAAAAATCTGCATGTTTTATCACCTGAGGTCTCAAATGTTTGTGTCGCAGAAGACGACAATTATACCTATTTAGGGAAGTTTGTCCGATAATTAATCAGTCATAGGCTCAAAATCTCTCCGTGTTTACTAAAGTTCGCGAGTCTCCGGGTCACAATTTGTATTTACTTTGTCAAATCGAGTCATCCATTCACATTATTTTAAAAAAATATAGAAAAAGTGCAAGCCATGTTATTTAAAATATTCTAGTCACCGAGCTATACAAAGACTCGTTACAAAGAACTGTCAACCGATGTTCCAGCAATCGCTGTGCAATCACGCGCTGAAAAGTAAAACCAAAATGAGCTAGAAATCAGAAAACAGCTGCTTGTTTTCTAAAACGCAATGCATATCAAAATTCAATTATGTTCAAATAGTTACGAAAGGTGTGTTTTTTCTTTAAGTTACTTGTGAAAAATGTAATGAAAGTTACTTCTTTTATGTGGCAAAAAATTAGAAATGTTTGAGCAAATAAATGGTTGAATTTACAGTTGAATAATACTTTTCTCGACAAAGAGTTAACCAAATAGGGAAAGTGAGGGAGCAGGGGTAAAAGAGAATGTCAGAGTAAATGAATAGAGAGAAATGGATATAAAGAAGAATAAGAAAAGAGGGAATGAGAGAGGGACGAAAGAAAGAACAAAAAGAAAGATTGAACAAGAATGACAGAGGAAGAGAGAGAGAAAGAACGAAGGAGCGTAGTCTAGTGAAAGAGAATGACAGAGAAATAGAGAGAAAGAGTAAACAAAGAAAGAGAAGCTGGGAAGAGAGCGAAAGAGAGGCATTTTCGTCCTTGAAATTGATACAAATGAGCTTCCTATCTCTTGTTCGCATGCAATTATCGCTACACTTCTCACTTTTTTTTTTATTTGAGATTTTTGGGCCGCAGAAAACGACTACTCTTATATACTCTTTCAAAGTGCTTCTTCAATAACCAAATTTTGCCTTCGCTAATAGATGGCGCTATTTGTTGTGGAGAAATGTCAGCTAAAAGATACCCCAAATTATTGTGATCATGCGCAAAAGAGTAGGTTGCCAAAACTGTTATCGTTAGAAAAATCGGCCTGTTAATCGTAAATTAATATAGTATCCCTAAAGTAAGTTTCATCTGTGAATTTTTTTTAAAAGAAGCTGATTTCAACTGATTTTGGTAGGTATGGGTGTCAACATTTATCCAAAAAAGTGAGTTATCGTAGGGGGTGGGGAAATTAGTTTTTCGGGAGTCAAAGGTCAATAACAGGGGTCAACTTTTGAAATTGATCCAATCATGTTGAAAAGTATACCAAGTTAATAGTTTAATCATAAGGATTTCAAAAAGGTATAGTTTGTACTACCTGCGGCAGAATGTTTTGGAGTTATAGGCTAAAAATAGCAAAAATCAATAAAAAGGATCATTTTCAGTTGTACAGGGGTCAAATTTAAAAATTACTCCGATTTGGACAAAAATTGGTGCAAATTATAGAAGGAGCTCATAGGATAAAAATAAGGAATAGTTTTGAGTGTCTTAAATGCTTACTTACCGAAGTAGGGGGGAAACAAGGTCAAGCCCCATTGAATGCAATAGATGTTGACCTTTGGTGCCCCCTACATTGGGAACTAGGTATTTAAGACAGTCAAAACTATTCCTTATTTTAATCCTATGAGGTCCATCAATCTATGGCTTATAGTTTCGGAGTTATGGGTTAAAAACTGTAAAAATTGTGAAAAAGTCAATTTTGGTGTGTACATCGGTCAAAAGTTAAAGGTTGCTTTGATTCAGGTAATATGTGGTGCAAATTGTTTCTCTAGCTCTAGGGATTGAAATGAGGAATAGTTTGCCTTATCTGATATGCTAAGGTTTCACGTTATCCAACAAAATATGTCACAGGTCAATAGAATCCAATAGCTGCCAATAGCTGTTGACTGTATTCGCCATTTTGGTTGATAACAAAGATAGTCAAAACTATTCCTATATTTCATTCTATGAGCTGAACCAACAACTTGAACCACGTTTTACAGAAATTGGAGCAACTTTTAATTTTTGACCCCTGTACAAACCAAAATTGACTTTTCAACCATTTTTACAGTTTTTACCCCATAATTCCAAAACTATAAGCCACAGGTAGTACAAACTATACCTTTTTGGAATCCTTGTAACCAGACAAACATCATGGTGTGGTTTTCTACACAATCGGAACATTTTAATCTTTTACCCCTGTGTAACCTTCACCTCCAAGCTGGGGGCCATGAAAGGGGTGTGGCAAGTGCTTCCATCATTTTTTTTTGATTATCAATACATAAGTACTTCTGTACCAAAATTCACAGTTTTATCCACATTTGCACACTCACATGTGATCTGTGCACTACAGTCCCCCACTATCACTATGTCTTTGTCAAACCAGAATTAAGATTAAGCACTTCATTCTCTAGTCACGAGTCCCGATTTCAAGTCGTGTCGAGCCATCCAGTCACGCTATTTCTAATACTGCAGAAAATATTTCTACATCTTTCACCATTCTCATTGCAATTTGAGATTTTTGTCGCGCGTTGAAGATGACTGGTTCAATTTAAAACGTATTTATATATTAATACTTCCAAACCAAAATGAGCAAACAAATTAAATCTAATTTGCTTCACCGTGAACTTTTATATTCCCAAGAAAACCGATCGATTGACTACTAGGGGTCGTAGGTTTGTATTACTGTCTGGTAATGGTCAGTCATAAAAGGACATACTCCCGAGTTAAAATAGTGTCAAACCGCAAGAGTTATCACTGTTTGAGTCAAAACAAAATGATAACGAATCACTTTCTTTTCAAGTCACGAGTTACAATTTTAAGTCATGAGTCATCGCTGATAATTTATAGAACATGAAAAAATAGCGTGCGATTATTCACCTTTCACCATTTTCACTGCATTTTCAGACTTTTAACCAAATCAAATGATTTTTTTTGCAGAAGACAACTTACCCAGTTACAATATTTTAATACTCATTCAAACAAAATGAATAAATGATACAAATCAAATTAACTGCTTGCCTTTGTGGTAGTAGAATTGAAAAACTTTATATTTGCAAAGAATCGGGTCTATTTGGGTCTAGGGGCTATAGGTATGTAATATTGTCCAGTCATTCCAAAAATAAATGCCCCCGAGTAAGTACAGTTATTTTCAAGTATCATCGCTCTTTTGATTGAAAGCATAGTTATGATGAATTACTTCATTCTCAAGTCACGAGTCATGTTTTCCTGTCTATTCGAGTCATCGAGTCATGGTTTATCTTATTTAAGAATAGCCCGTGAATATTCCTATATACCTATCACAATTCTCAGAGCGATTTGAGACTTTTGGCCACAGACAACTGGCAATAGTAAAATACTTCCAAACAAAATGACTAAATGATTCAAATGAAATTTGCCTGTCACTTTCGTTGTAGTTAAAATTAATAATACTTTTTTTTCGAGATAATCGATTTATTGGCTATGTAAGGGTCCTAGGTTTCTTATTCTGTGCGATAATTGGTCCGTCAAAAGAAAAATGCTCCCGAGTAAGTAGAGTCAACTACAAGAGTTGTCGTCTTTTGAGTCGAACCAGAATGATGATAAATCAGTTCATTCTCAAGTCATGAGTTATAAATTTATGTCGATTCGAGTCATCGAGTCACGGGCACACTATTTTCTACTTACTTGAGAAAAGAGTGTGCAATCTTTGCTACACAATTCACAACTTCCACTGCGTTTTGAGACTTTGTTGCCGCAGAAGACAACTGGCACAATTATATACTTCCAAACAAAGTGAATACACAATTCAAATAAGATTTGTCACTCACCTGTGCGGTAGAATAATTGAATAATAGCGTGCGATTATTGCTACACCTTGCATCATTCTTACCGCGATTGATACCTTTGTGCCTCAGAAGACAACTGGCGCAGTTAAATATATTAATACTTCCAAATAAAAAAAATAAATAAACGATTCAATCAAATTGCCACTTGCCTGCGCTGTATAGTATACAATTGAATAAACTTTGTTTTTTCAGGAATATCGATCGATTGGCTATATAGGGGTCATAGGTTATGAATACTGTCCAGCAATTGTCAGTCACAAGTGAAAGTTCTCCCAAGTTAAGTGGAGTCAACTGCAACAGCCTTCTGAGTCAAACTAGAATTATGATAAATCACTTTATTTTCAAGTCACGAGTCATGATTTCAAGTCGACTCGAGTCATCGAGTCAAGGTATTATAACTTACTGGAGAAAAAAGCGTGCGATTATTGCTACACCCTTCGCATTGAACGCGTGGTAATATACAGTTGAATAACTTTGCATTTCCAAGAATATCAATCGGTTGGCTATATAGGGTCATAGGTTATGAATACTGTCGGCATTTAGTTAGTCACAAGTGAGGGTGCTACCAAGGTAAGTAAGTAAACTAGAATTACAATAAACCACTTCAATCTCAAGTGAAAGTCGTGATTTCAATTCGATTCGAGTCACCAAGTCCACCAAGAAGAGAATTGGCGCAGTTAAAGTATATTACCCCTTCCAAGTAAAAATGAATTTAAATCAAATTCCGTGAGTGATAGTACGGTTGATTTTCTTTTCAATAATATCGATTGCTTGGTTATCATGTGTCATAGGTTACGAATACTGTTGGGTAATTGGTCAGTCACAAGAGAAAACGGCTCCTAAGAGTCACCGCAAGTATTGCAGCCATTTTAGTCAAACATCACAAGAATTATGATAGATCATTTCATTCCCAAGTCACAAGACATGAATTGAGTAAGCAAGTCACGGTATAACTTACTGGAGAAAAGAGCATGCGATTATTGATAAACCTTTCACCATTCGCACTGCGATTTGAGATTTTTATCACAAAAGAGAAATGGCACCGTTTTAATACATTATGTCTGAACAAAAATTATTAAACGATTACAATCAAATGTACCTCTCGCCTGTGTGGTAGTACAACTGAATAATTTATATTAAGAGGAATATTGATCGATATAATGGTTTAATGTCCGGTAATTAGTAACAAAAATACGCTCCCAAGTTAAGTAGCGTCAACTGGAAGTCCGTCTCAAGTCACCAATCATGAGTCATAATTTCAAATTGAATTGAGTCGAGTCATTGAGTCACAGTATATCTCACTAGCGAAATTGATACGAGTCATTTTAAAAGTCGAATCACAAGCTATGACTCCTTACAAAGAACCGCCGTCCGATGTATCAACATTCGCTGTACAACGCCTATGAAAAGGTCTAAGTATGTTCGGGGATTTATAAAGAGTAGTTTTTAAACATGAATTATGGTGACAATTTGGGAATTACTTATGCATATCAAATGTTAATTTGTAGAGTAATAAACAAATAATAAACACTTGCTGCACATACCCTAAATTTCGAGTTTCGGATCGCAATTTTGAGTCCAGTCATCTAGTCATTGTGTATCTTGATGGAAATTGGAGAATAAAAGAAAACTCGGGTATTTAAAAAATAAGATGGAGGCAGAAGTCATTACTCGTTACAATGCCGAACAAATGACTTGTGTAATTTCGTTTTTAGTTTATTGTGGTCAAATTGAATCAATTTATGAGGCAAAAGGTTTGATTTTACATATTAATAAAAAAATACTCCAATGCGTACGCAAATGACAATGTAAACATGGAGTCCAACCATAATTGTGATAAATCAATAATGGCCGAGTTACGAGTCACAAGTGTTAGAGTTGGAAACTATCACTATCAGAAAATGACTTCATAAAATGTGTATTTGATTGTATCGTAATGTTGTTTTATACTTCAGAATTTCTTTAAAATATGTTTCGGGTCACGCGCAGTTGCAACTCTGAGCAAACAACAGTTTCAGCGGGTATAGTCGCCGTAAGTACAAAAAGTGGGCAATTATTAAAAATTCTCAAAGCAGCTTTGTTTGGTAAAATCCAATGGATATTAAAAGACCAAATGTGTTCAAAGATTTACGCAGTATAGCCTGTTCTTGTTTTGGTTTTCAAGTAAATTTGGACCAACTTGGAATGAAGTTTTGCTTCTTTATGTTACAAAAGCGAGAAATGCTAATGCAGTTATGTACGTAGATGGTTAATTTTCCAAACAAACGAACAGAGAAGAGAGGGGCGGAGAAGAGAAAAAAGACAAAAATAGAATAGAAGAGAATGACCGAAGGGAGAAAGAGCGAAAAAGAAAGTACACGCCGGAAAAGTGCGAGACGGTAGAAAGGAGATACAGGGAGAAAAGAAGGCGAGAATACTTTGATCCTTGAGATTAATACAAATGAGCGACAACTCTTATAAATGTAACTAGTTTAATTTAGAAGGCCGACCTCCCTCTCTTATTTCGTTGAAATTGCAAGATGTTGAAAGACGTATTCGACAGTAACTGTTTAAAGGTCGTCTTCAAATATGATATATTCAAATGCAAACTTGCATGGTAAACTGAAATCAACTTTTGTCGATGTTTATAACGTAATTGTAAGGTAACCCGGGAGGGAAAGAGAAGGCAGAGACATATAGAGAAATAGAAAGAGACGGATAGAGAGAGAGAGAGAGAGAGAGAGAGAGAAATACTGCAAGATGTAAATAAACAATGACCGTTATTATAACTATCTAACTACGTTCATACTAATTTTAAATATTTTAATAAATTCGCTGGCAGAATTTCTTCTGTGGTTTAGAAGTTACCATACTGATATCAGACAAAAGTAAAATGAATATGATTCACTTCCCATAAAATTCTAGGATATTTAAAAATGTACTAAATTACAAATGTAATTGTTTAAGTTTTGTAACACTCATTTAAACCAAAAAGAAGATTTACCAAAAAGAAGATGTATTATAAATGGCGAAGCAAAATGAATCTAACTTCAAAGATAAGCGCAAAAGTTTCTGATATTGTCTTTGCCTAATCGATTTAAAAAAAATCGTGATATTGATAAAGTTGCATTGATCACTTGCTTCGTTACCTTAAAAATACCCTAATGGTATATTTATAACAAACGTGCTTTCTTGATTTGAGCTCTTAATAATAATAATAATAATAATGCTAGACGGAGAGATGGGCCCGATAAATAGTTATCCGCTGTGTCAGTAGCTACTAGATTGGAATCTAAATGTAATGACTAAAAAAAACAATGAAATGTTTTGTATGACAACATGTCGATCCCTTGACTGTTATGGGTCATAAGTTATAAATACTGTCGGGTAATTGGTCGATCACAAGAGAGAATGTCCTTAAGTTAAGTAGGGTCATCGCAAGCGTTGTCGCCTTTTTGAGTCAAACAAGAATTATGATAAATCACTTCATTCTCAAGTCACGAGACATGAATTTAAGTCAATTCCAGTCAGCGAGTCACAGTCACTGGAGAAAGGAGGGGGGTTGATGCACCTTTCGCCATTCGCACAGCGATTTGAGATTTTTTATCACAGAAGAGAACTGACACAGTTATAAATAATATTATTCCAATGTGTCACTCGCCTGCGTGGTAGCAGAACGGAATGATTTATATTTCGAAGAATATTGATCGATTGGAAATTCGGGCGCCCTATGTTTGAAATACTCTTAGGTAATTAGTCAAAAGAGTATGTCCCCAAGTTAAGTAGAGTCAACTGCCAGTCAGTCTCAAGTCACCAATCATGAGTCATGATTTCAAATTGAATTGAGTCGAGTCATTAGCCCCGTTTGCACTAGCCAAAAGTCGAAGTGAATTCGATTGCAGTCGTCATCGAGTTACTTTTTACTGTGAAATGTAACACGTGCAGTCGTAATCGATACGACTTCAAAAAGTCGAATTCGTAAGTTGCTTTTTAGCAACTTACTTCTGAGTGAATTCGAATAAGTCGTCATTAAATTCGAATTTTGTGCAGTATAAACGAAACACGTAATCGATTTCATGTCTGCTGGTCGTAACAAGTGACCTGCCTCTGCGCATTTCCGGCTTATCACCAAGCAATGCAAGTGTTCTTCTAAACAACTGAGCATTAAGGTAGCGCGGTCATTCCAAAGAATTCGGACTTCGGCGTTGTTGTCTTCGTTTTCTATTTTTGCCGTTAGTTTTGATCTCATGGTTTTGATCATATTTAGACCTAATTTCACAGAAAAGCTAATCACGGCCACCGAGAGTGACCCAAATTTAGCGTTGGGCCGCCATGTTGAAGATCGTGCGAAATCTTCGTTGAACAAAGACGTAATTATTTTCTGAAAGCGAATTCGGAAATCGGTTTTCAGTATAAACACCTACAACTCGAATTAATTTATGCTAGTCGCAATTCAAAAATAATATCGAATTCAATTCGAATTTTCTCTAGTGTAAACGTGCTAATTGAGTCACAGTATATCTCATTAGCAAAAATGGTGCGAGTCATTTTAAAAGTCGAATCGCAAGCCACGACCCCTTACAAAGAATCGCCGTTCGATGTATCAACATTAGATGCAAATTGCCTATGAAAAGATCGCTGTACGTTAAGAGATTTATACAGAGTAGGATTTTAAACTTATAGTCAAATTGAATGAATGTTACTTGTTTATGTGGCAAAATTGAGAATCACTTATGCAAATCAATAGTTCATTTTGCAGATTAATAAACACTTGCTGCACATAGCTTTATGGAACAGAATTCGAGATATGAATCGCAATTTTGAGCAATTTTCACGTCCAGTCCAGTCATGATCATGGATCTGAGGTAAAGTGGATGAATAAAAGAGAATAATGTAATTTTAAAAATAAGATAGAGGCACAAGTCATTACTCGTACCATTCAAGATTGTAATAATCCCCCTTAACAGATCCAAACAGATCGGTGGGTTCGAAGGCACTCAATGATTAAGTACTTTCCCAGGGACAAAAAACCGTTGACTGAAACGGGGCTCGAACTCACGATTTATAGTCTTAGGATCACGGGTCCTGCGCATTATCCGTTGCGCCACACTTGCTCTCTTTTTAAAGTGTACTACTATGTAAGTGTAACTTCGTTTATGAGTTTGTGGTCACTTGAATAAATTTAATTGTTTATGAGGCAAGGTCGATTAATCTTGGCTTATGCTTAGACCTTATCTTGCGTATTAATAAAACAAATATCCACATGATTACTGCAAATGATAATGTTAACCTGGAGTCCAACCAGAATGGTGATGGAATCAATAGGCCGAGTTACGAGTTATAAGTGTTGTAGAGCCAAGTCGAGTCACTGTGCATCCGAATGGGGACAAAAAATATCTCGCGTTATCTTTGTGAAGGATATGGTGTGTAGGATAAAATTACACAATAAAATGATACATTAGCCATTTCGAATAGTTGAAGTATGAATTTTGTACAATTCCTAGGTAAAACCGAACTAAAATAATTTAGTGATGGTTCAGTGCAATGACATGTCTTAATCCCTTACGCGCGGATAAGCCAATCGACCAATAACATGGATGCGCAAATCACTGGGCTTTAAAAACACTATACATTTGTGATTGATCGGATCTGTGCTTATGCCGGGTAGTAGAAACAAAGAGGTTTCTATATAGATAGAGAGGCAAAACGTTAGTAATCTTTAGAAATTCATCGTTTTTTTATCGCATTGTTTGCCGACACAAAAGAAACAACATAGAGTAACAACAATACAAAGCAATGGCTCCTCCGCTTCTTCCACAGTACTGTGGGGCCGCTTTACACTAATCGGTAGTGAGACAAATTGATGTATGTGTGAGAGGTGGCCAGGTGTAATAATATTGCACTGGATCATTGTGCTCAGATACTCTTTTTTTCTCATAATGCAATGCGCGCTAGGTGAAAAGAGTATTAAGTGAGGCGGTTTATTTAAAACGACTGACGTGTCATTTCATTCGTGTTGTGGCCATGGGTAGGACAAAATTTAACCACTCAAGCACCCCAAAAATTCAACAACTGTATTTTGGCGTTATATTGTTTGTATCGAAATGACATTATAGTGTGATACAGCACCCAAAATAAAATTTATTCCGTGCATATTCACAAATGTTCAGCGCCAAGCACGGGCCACGAATGGTTTTGAATGGGTTTCACCCCCTGGGTAGAAAGGTGGATCAGGTATCATTGGACCGCACTAGCCACTAAAATAGCATTTTCCGCATTTGCCAAGAATTTAGATAATGTACAAAAAAAACACTTTAAAACTTGTTTCCACATCAGAAAAGATTTTATAAGATTGATTTTGATTTGTGTCTTAAATGTTGTTTATACTAGACAGTTCTTTTAAAATAGGTCTCGGAATGGCATGTCTGCGCAGTGGCAACTCTGAGCAAAGTCTTCAGTTTGAGCGGTTAAATGGCGTTGAATCGAGCCCTAAGCAAAAAGGTGGGCACAATATCATTAGTTTGGTAAAAATGCAAGGGATATTAAAAGATCAAAATATGTTCAGAGATTTACGCAGTATAGACTGTTCTGTTTTGATGTTAAGTAAATCAAACTTCAATAAATTTGCTTTTCATGTTACATAAACGAGAAATGGTATTACAATAATGTAAATGGGGAATGGTTTAATTTATGGCCGATAGTCTGTTCAGTTTCTAAATAACGAACAAATAAAGAAAAGAGCGGAGACGGAGACAAGAAAAGAGATTCGAAATACAAGAAATAGAGAGAATGGCGAACGGAGAAGAAGGAAAGAGCAAAGAGAGAAGTATAGGGAAAAGATGCGAGAGAGAGGAGGAAGAGCAAGAAAGGCAGGGAGAAAAGAAAGCGAGAAATTCCTTGAGATTAATACCACAATGAGCGCCATAATCTTATTAAAAATGTAACTAGATTCATTTAAGGAAGGCTGACCCCTTCTCTTATTTCGTTGAAATTACAAGATATTGAAAGAGGTATTCGACAGTAACTGTTTAAAGGTCGTTGTGGAGCGATATCTCCAAATCTTTTTTTAGTATGGAAACTCGAGCATGGTGACTGAAATCGTCTAGTGTTGAGGTTTATAACGTTAAACGTTAAGGTAACCAGGGATGGGAAAGGAGTGTAGAGGAGGGAGAAAAAAACATCCTGCACGATGTAAACTAAGACATTTTGATAGTAAAAGAAACATTGCCGTTAGTATAAATATCGAATATGTTATAAGTCTCGTAATAATGTAACAATATTTCAACGTATTCCATGGCATTTTTGAATTTATTCATACTGCTCGTTACACATTTTTACTAATATCAGACAAATATACGCTGAAAATGTGATGTTTTAGTGACGCTCACTTTAGCCAAAGAGAAGGAAGGTCTATTTTAGTGTGTCAAAACAGCAAATGAAGCTACTAACTTCAAAGATAAGCGCGCGGGTTTCTTTGCAGAATCTACTTTTTTTGACGAGACTGGTGACATTTATAAAGCTCCATCGATCAATTTGCCGTTATTTACGAATACCCTGGAATATTTATATTATAACAAAAGTGTTCGTTAATTTGAACTCGAAATTGTGGTAATTAATACATCATAATAATGTAGACGGTGAATGGGGACACGGTACTAGGTATCCGCTGTGGTGTGTCAGTAGTTAATATTTGATTGCAATTTTATTTCGAGTAAATGTGCATCGTGATGTTTTTCGAAAGATTGAAAGTTACACATTTAGCCACAGCAAAGTAATTAAAAAAGGTAACCGAAAAAATGCAAAAGCATGCAGATTGACCTATGCTGTTTAACAAAAATTGTGTCATTAATTTTCTCTACAAGGGGAAAACCGCAGATTGAGGGATATTTTAAGGTGACTCCCATACGCAAAGGCTCCCTATTTTTGTGTGAAAATAAGCAAGTTATAATTCTTTTTGCAACGCTACGTTGAGTGTTTCTTGACCCTTTACATAATAGAGACTTACAGACAGACAAAGCTTTATACAAATGCTTGTTGCTAATGTTAAGTTCGAAAACGATTATAAAGATACAGATTACAATATGTATGTTAATTTCTTATCCTCATATTTGAGTCGAGTCGAATTGGTAAAGTGGATAAGGGTTATAAAAGCGATGGACCCAACTAGAATACAATTATTACAATAACATTCTAAGATAATGCAGAAGAAATAGAAAAGGAATTAAAATCTTACCTCTAATTGTACTTGACACAGCGAGGAAAATATTATGTAATTTTTGATCACAAACTTAAAATGTCTTTGTCCCACAAAAATGTTTTTGTGGATCTGCTAATGCAAGGTGCTTGTGTCCTTATCTTTCACTTAATTACAATTATCTACCTAATGCATTTGAATTTGTCTGGCAAAATTTTTCTGCCTGAATTTGTCAGGCAAACAAAAGAGAAATTTTCACGTTTATTATGGCCATATAATTTGCTTAGATTATGTAGAGAGTAAATAAGACGTATAACCCCTACCTAAGTAGTACACTTTGGGTCACCTTTATATGTAGTTGGAATCTAGATGAATTGACTTACCAGATTGTCTTAATTCAAGCTATGATATCCCATTTTTTTCCTGAAAAATATCACAATGCACTTCCGACCGATCTCCTAATCTGATAGTTTGGTCCCTCAATATAAAGGCAAAGAGGTTGTAAAAGCTTATATTAGCTATAGATATAATATTCTGACATTTTCAAATGAGTGTTAATCATGGTAGAGTAGAATTGTGAATATCGGTGACAATTGAAGTTGCAGCTGCTTTTAAAGTACGGTCTTCACGTCTGTGTGTCGTTTGCGTTGTGGTAAACGGAACCGCGGGTGACATCGGTTTGCGCAGTAGACCGAATACTTGTCATCCTTTGGTTTTTTCGTCCCTTGGTATATCCGTTGTTTTTGCGCCAGGGAAGATTAGGTAGATTGTCCCTAAATTTATCGTTGACCAAGGCGTAAATTATCGGATTTATACAGCTATTAGCGTAACTTAAGCAAAGCGTAATTTCAAACACGTATACCATACCATTCCAGTTATTTGATTGTAAAAAGTACGCCATTACCATACGAGAAATGTAAAACGGAGACCAACAAATGAAGAAGACCACAACCACGCCAGTTACGACTCTTGCCACCCTGCCTAAATCGGCTGACGTTCCTGAAGCACTTCGCATTGAAACTTGTTTCATTTGGTTAATTAGCCTTCCGTAACATAGAGACGTCACTGTGAGGGGGAAAATGAAATTAAGAGTGAAGTTATAAGTAATAAAAATCCGTGTTCCGAGAATGTGGTTATCAGGGTCTGATTGGTCACCGCCACTTAGATACGCCATGTTCAATAAACATGAAATACCCTTCGTCGGATGTGTATAGTATGTAGTCATTATTACCGAGGGTGTGGCGGCTATAAAGGCAGCTATCCAAATCACAACGCTAACCGCGACGGCTTTCCGCCTCTTCCGGTGTATTCTAGCACGAGTCGAACCCCTGACAGCCAGATAGCGTTCTATGCTCATAGCGGTGACAAAGAAAGCACTAGCATACATGTTTAATCCATCTATAGCAAAAACTGCATAACAAAGCACTTCACCAAATGGCCATGAAAATGTTAGAACACTCGCCGCATTGAATATTAGGCTACACAAAAATAAATCATCAGCAACAGCTAACATAAGTATATACATGTTGCCCGCTGTTGTTAAACCTAATCGTCGAATAATAACGAAAATGACCCAACTGTTAGCCACTAATCCGATAATACAAACCATATAGGCGAATATTCCAGTCATTAGATAGAGAATGGTATCAGGCTCCTCGATTGGACCACCATACCGACGAAGAAAACTGTAGTTTTCTCCAAATTCGCTGCTGTACTCGGAGACGGCATAGGGCATACGTCAGTTGGTGTTTCCCCATGGTCTCTTAATTTATTGTCCCAAATATTTTTCATGTATATTAATGTAGGCTGTACAGCTGTGTAAATAAGGCACTACTCGCTATAGTTTTACTTCCAATCGGAGAGCAAATGGCATTAACAGGGCAAAATTTTAGACAGCCATACGAGCATGTATTCGTCACGAGTCCAGTCCGATTCACCATCCGTTCACAGCCTCTAGTTCAGAACCCAGGAGATGCAATTTGGACACAAAAGATGAGCAATTGGAAGTGTACACTTTGATTATATCTCAAGAAACAATCGCGTTGCTCCAAGGGAGACTTCATTGCTTAACACACGAAGGGCCCCATTAACTTTGTTCTGACGTGAGGCTACAACGCAGATAAAAACCGCTAATACGTCCTGACTACAAAACGATCGTGTGTAATGTTATTTCATTTAGAAAATGTGTTGTTAATCAATTTTAATCGTCTAGCCGTCGTCCGTAGAAAAAGAAACCTGCAACCTTCGCCAATCGTCAATCATTGTCACTTCTAACAGACTGTTACATGGCTTCTTCATGCTACATTTGTATCGTTCAGGGTTTGAGTTTTTAATGCCAAATATTTCACTAATGTAATATAACTTCAGGCCTGGTTAGTGTGTTGCGCTCACAATGGTGAAAGGCATTCAGAAATAGGTCTTTCGGCGGGACTTAATGGAAAATACTCATTGTGGCCTTCTCGCAAGTTTTTCTTTCTCGAAGACATTACAGCGGTCGCAAGTACGTTTTTATATCAGCAATGTACTTACCTGAGCTGACGTAATCATTTCCATAAGGTGGTTTCATAAACCCGTTATATATCTCAGCTAACGCCTTCTTTCTCTATAATCCGTTTGACTTTTTTTTAATTCGTTGTCATCTGCCAGATCTTGATGTCCAAACAATATTCAAGAATATCTCATCCAATTGTTTTTGGTAGTTGACGTACTACATGTCATCAGGCCCAAAGCTTTCACTTAGCCTCACGTCCGTTAAGACACCCACCCCAAAACCCCAAAACTCATAGCCTTTTATTGTCATCATGCAAATTAATACAAAGGACTGTCCCAATGGGTTCAGGTATCGGGTTGGAACGTGACACGGTAAGTCGGCGTATTGTATGTCAGTTGAGTTAACACATTGGAATAGGTTACATTTTTGTTTTAAACAGACGTCCTTTATACCACATTACAAGTAAGATATCAGTTCAAAGTGGGCGGCCTCGTAGTTGCGATACGTAATAATGTAGAGTCTGAGGTCGTGGTAGGACGCTTATAAAGCAGTACCTTGAATAGATTCGTTGCAACTGTCAGATCACTAAAAGAGAATATACTGTCAGAGGCAATGTAGTTTACAATGGATCAAAAATGTGCAATACATTTGAACCGATATATAAATTTTGATGGTTCTAAAAACAACACAACAATGCCGAACCAGGATGCTTTCGCCATCGTTAAATTGGTATAGGATCATTTACAATTATTAAGGGGAGGGGGGAACAGTTTTAACCATGTTGATTCAGTTACAACACCCTAAAGCTGTTTTGTCCGCAATCACACCCCATATTTTTAACAAGTTTGAAACGATTTATATGTTATTGTTTTGTTACAACAATAACTCCAAAAGCGATGGATATCGCGGTGAATTCTCTTTTTTCTACTTTGGTCCACACTCCTCAGAACACAGCTGCCTCTCTTGATGAAAACAACGTACTTTTGAAAATCCTATTACATTAAATAATGGCTAGCGGTAAAAAGCGCGCCTCTCAATTCAATCAGTGCTGTTCAGATCCATCGATATCAAATAACTGTCCCTGGGTCTTTTAGTGTGATACCGCTACAAGTGCCGGTTTTATCAGGAGCACCTCAATGCAAGTACATCTCAAACTTAGTTAGTGCTTGCTGGTATGTTTCCTCGCGTTATTAGCCGCAGAATATGGCAGAGAAAATAGTTTTTCGTTGGTGAAAAAGTGAAATCTGTAGTATTCACTTTCGCTTGTAATACAGCAATTACGTTTTAAAGCCCTTCCAGGTATCCACATTTTTCATTTAGTGTAGACCAATGTGCCAATTCTTTATTGACGCGTCGCTTTCTTCATCACCGTGGAAATTTCATGGATAAGTTAATTACGTATTCACACTCCGTATCTTTAGATAACCTCGGCAGTTAACAAACAGATGGTGTTCAGCGTAGTTGAAATTTCATAAGGTACCAAGATTAGAAGTTGCAGCCAGGGTTGGGCCAAATGTCACACATAAAGGTGTCATCACTTTGCGATCCGACACACTCATGTTCAGGCAATTGGATTTCCAAATATCGCTTTGAATTGAACACATAAGGCTTGTATCTGGATTTGTAATATATTGATTTCGCCTGTAAATACGACATGTTATTTGTGCGCCAAAAGAAATTCGTGCTATATGACGTATGGTCGAAATGTCAATAAAATTAAAGTTACATAATGAATTTCAGAATCGCATATGAAGGAAATTAGTCCGTCCCCTTTTACCTTTAATGTTTTACGTGTCGAGTACAGGACTATATCGATTATTGCACTTGCGATGACCGCGTTAAAACGTGATGGTCTTCCAAAGCCCGCTCAAGGTAATTTCTGAAATCAAATGCCCCTCAAAATTCTCTGCTGATGTAGAATGTCCCAAAGGCAGTAGTAAAAGGCGGATTTGGCCTCCTTTTGAAGGATGGCATCAACTAGATCGGGTTAATCCGTCAATCTGTCCCTGTCGCTGTAGTAAACTATCAGTACCAGTACGCAGCAGCAGCACCACGGCATATTCCGTTCCATACTGAGTTTTATCCTTGTTTTTTTGGCCTAGCTCATATCGAAAGCATTTTAATATATTCGGCTAGTACGAAACGTTTACAAACGACAGTGATGCGCAATATCACAGTTCTGGTGTGCCTGTCTGAGTCCACGACTACCAGACTTTCTCTCCGCTACTTTTCTTAGTCTCGTCAAATCTAAAGCCCCGCCCACAGCACACACCAGATATTGGGTGAAGCGAGAAAACACCTGACGAGCTTTACCATGTGATGTCGATCCAACACTCTATTGGACGGTTTGCAGCACTGAAACATATCAAGAGCTCAACTTTGATTTGAGGGCGCCTCTGCTGTTGTTTCTGTCGGTTCGGTTGCTAATGGGAGCTGTATTTCAACTTGCCTATAATTTTATTGTTTATTCAGTACTCCATGATTGCGGTGATTTATCTCTGTAATACAATTAATTACTTGTATTTATGAACATTTTATGAGCATTTGAAGGGCACATATTATAAACAAAGAGCGACGTGTGTGTTAGCGAGTACAAATGGTTGAAATAATAAACTTCTAAAATGGAAGTCGATTTCATTTAAGACTATCAGTATGTAATTTATTTTACTATCCTACCAGACCCTAAACATACAGTACATTACATTTGCATATCTTATTTTATTCAGATGCTACTAATATATACTTGAACATTCTGATTTTATTTATGTGTCAGAGAATCAAAAACAATTTCAAACACATAACCTACTTTAATCTAAATTTTTTCCCTTTATAGTGGCCTATTGGTTATGTCCAATACATTTTCTTATAGTGGATTAATACATATTGGACTGGGTCTGTCATATCTTTTAAACGTATATAGTGGATTATAAAAACGTAATATCTTTTCATATTCGTTTTAATTATAGAATTACAAAGAAACCTGACTGTCTATGAACGGATCAATAATCAATATTAAATAAATTAATAAAATAAATAAAAAACGCTTTCGGAATACTTTAGCATTAACATTGGCAGGTACAGATAATAGGTAAACGCAGGGGCAGGCATGGTACACTGTTACAACATAGCGAAAATTTATATCAAAACAATCAGTATTTATCGTGATATCGTATTCAAACAACGTTCACTGAGTTATATTTTTTTTCATTAGATTCACACAATTTAAAGTACACTAAAGCCCTAATAAAACAAATCTCCAAACGATTATTATTTTGTGTTCTATAAATATGTATAAATGCTGCAGTAGCGTCGGTGATTTTATTACTTTTGCTCTTCTCTTCATGAAGAAAATTAAGGAATTGAAGTATTCAAACTTACATTTAAGTAGGGGCGGGGGGGGTGGGCGTTCCGCTGAGGGGTAGGTAGGGGTAGGTAATGGCTTTTAAGTGCGCAAAAAACAAAAAAGACTATCTCAACCTGCAACATACATGGACTATTATGTGCGCGACTTCATGTGCAAAATTTGTTAAGGTGCCGCCCTCACAATGAGTCAATCATTGGCGCGAAAGACGTTGTATTGACGCCAACTGAAGAGAGAATAGATTCAGAATAGTATGAAGATCTAAATTTAACACTTGTGCGTCTGGCAATAGAGTGCTCCAAACGGGAGAGAAGATGCAAGAACTGCCCCCGCCCTCTGAAAAACAACTTTGCCCGTTTGAGTCGTTACCAAACTCTGGTCATTGATGGGGCTTAGTAAATAAACACGACCACATAACAGGCAAAAATGAAAATTGGATACACCGATTTATGAAATTGTTGTGCCGTCCAAAAACGATTCTTTATGGCCTGCGCACAAATTCTCCCAAACCACTGCACGAAGGACTTTTTCCATAAAATTTAACCCATAACAGGAGAAACATAAATACAGTGCGGAAAAAAATTTTAATCAAGTAAGCTAATTTAAACGCATCAATGGTCAAATCAAATTGTAATAGGACACCAAAATACTTGGCCGATTTATGGCCCGATTTAATTTTTTGCCACAAAAATATGCGCAACCTAGGCAATGCCAAAAACTTTTTGGCAAAATAATTTGTGTTAAAGGTTTTGTCAATTTGTTAAAAAAAAAAAACTGGGTGGGGGGGGTGAGGGTTTGTGGGGATGCCAGAAGCTGGCCTTCCGCGAGACAGGGCACCAGATTTTTTAATATCCGTGATTATGTGTATTGTAAAAAACCAATTTTTTCGCCTCGCTGTGCTCGCGCGGGTTGCCTCAAGTTTTGTTACCGTCGCATCCACAAATTCTGAAAAACGGGGGGGGGCGGCGGGGGGGGGGGGGGGGGGGGGGGCACTGCTTGAGCTTTAAACGGAGTAGTAAGGGAGTGTTCATTATTTACGCCATGGGGAGGAATGGAGGATTTTTTTTTTTAAAAGCTTTAATTTTGTTTTTAAACATTGAGGCGGGGGGACACACATTTTTTGTGAATGAGAGGGGGCAGGGGGAACACGAAATTTTTGTTAAAGCCATATAAAAAAATTGAACTGTCTGTTTTTTATGAAACTAAGTACAGATTTGTTTTTCCACCAAGTTGAAATTTATTTGAAATTTCACCAGCTAAATTTGTAGTAAATCTTCATTTAACTCGGGTGTATAATTTCAAAATATAATTTAATCCTGGCATGTTTGATAGATCCGCTATAGTTTTAATTATGCCCTTGTCCTAATAAAATACTCAAATTAATGTTTTCCATACAAGAGACAAAAAGACAACCCATGATGTAAACATGAATTTATACAATCTTTTTATTAAGTACATTACATGTTAATGCAGTTCAAAGACCTTACATACCCACTGTTGCTCACACTACATGTAGCTTTTCATATGAAATGCCATTCATGTAGACAGAAAAACTTCACTGCACCATAATGTACATAAAGTGGGATTTTTTTATATAAGCTGCCCTACATTGCCCCACTTTGAATGACGTTGTGGGATTAACTTTCACAGTATCAATGCACTGGTAACATGAACTAATTTTGATATCACAGGCACCAACTGCCCGAGAAATTGTAATTAAATAAAAAGGTAAGTTGTCGCGCCGAGCAAGCTCGTGCGCGGGACGTGCCCCCCATCTCTCTTTCCTTCCGTTTGAGCCAGATCTCGACTCCTCCGTATTATTTTTGCTGAGAGGGGTTCGCCATTCCTCCCGCACATAGACGTAGTCTGTTCTACCTTCCCAGCATCGAAAAAATGCCGGTACACCTGCCGAGGAATTGAGGTAAAAAGCGCTTTACTCAGGGCACGAACACTGTTGGCTGCAGTGGGACTCGGACCCACAAACTTTGGAGTGTGGGGCGAGGCACTCAATCCCATGGACCAAATGTGCCTTTCATTATGTGAATATGAAAATTAAGGTCTCATTTTGGTGATGATAATTTTAAGATTTTAAATGATTGCTTTCCATCTCTTCATTGTTGTACAAAACATAAAGGCCGGTATTCAATTTTCTTTTGCTATGCAGTGGATTGTCAAACAGCAAGGTGATAAATACTTTTAGAACAATGGATATGTATAAGAGATGGGATCACCGATGCACCTCAACCGTATAGGGCTTTTTTTTCTTTTTTTTTTTTTTTTGGGACCATGTACAAATTAAATGCAGAGCCAAAGGGTGATATGAAAAGGTGGCATATGATGACAGAATATAAAAATAAATGATTTTTGGGCTGTGCTATCAGTATCACAAAATAGGACAACAAGGTAAAAGTATCCATCTTATGAGAATCAATCCTAGGTTTGCAGATTTTACAAAGGCTAACACCCAAAATGTTCATGCTGATTATAATAAAAAAAATGTGTATTATCTTTATCATCATACTAGCACCTTAAATTAGGCCATTCCCATTACTACCAACTTTTCAAATTGCTTGTTGTATTGATACTTATACTGAAGAAAGGAATGTCACAATATTCCTTACCCAACAACCCCCTAGTTAAACGCGACTCACAACGTCAAAGACACTGATACAGGACAGTGACCTCCCACAGCCTGCCTCAGTCACTGAAAAAAATAGATTCATTTTGGCCATAAGAGACTAAGTAAAGAAACGTTATAATAATAAATAGTTCATCTGCTTCAAGATATAAGAATAACTGAGCAGACCCTCTGAAGGCAATTCAAACATGCTAAAAACCCCAAGAGCTTCCAGGAGCCCAGCCCCCTGTACCACCTTATCAGGGACCCAAAAGCGGGACCCGCTACCCCACCCATAATTGAACCCCTCGTGCATGCGCTCAGAGCGCCACCACTTTCAATATCTTGTTCTGGGCAGCCACCAACCCCAACATCCACTACCTACTCATCTGTGAAAATGTATAAATTTTCACCGATAAGCTCTGCCATACTTAAAGCGCACCGGACAAACAACATGCAGACTTTTGCGACAAATTTGCCTAACAGGAGATTGTTGTAGGATCATTTTGACTAAAAATGCATCGGATAGGATAGGACCATCTAACACTATTAAGCCCACAATATCATTGATGTCCATTTCTTGAATCTAGTAAAAATCTAGTAAAAGAGTCGCCCCAAAGAATATTGTATTGTTGATTTAGTTGTCTTTTAAATTTAAGATGGTTAATTCTCTCCAAAAAGCACTCTGATTATTCAGGGAGCAATTACCGCCTACCACTGCCATCCATTGTACATTAGAAATTCATCTTCCCAAGATTAAAAAATCATTAAATCAATGCCCCACTTAATGAAGAGCCTTCTAAGGCGACGCAATCACTCTGACTGCAACTTAAAGATGATGTCTGATATATTGACCCCCCAAGTTATGATTGTATAATTGAATATATTCGAGGGGGGGGACTTGAAATGTTTTTCTACTATAGTCAGTGTTGGGGAGGCGGACATGAAATTTTAGCAACTTGAGATGGAGGACTTGAAAACAGCGCTTAAAAAGACGAAATCCTCATCAACCCCCCTGGCCGTATAATAATGAAACGCCTAATGCTAGTCAGTATTCACCACATCTCACCTCTGAATACGGCCCTTGCCCACTCCCTTATACTACTTAAGCGTTAACATCAGTAATGCGTTATGCCGGATTAAGGCTGGGATATTAAGCTGTACCAGTGTATTGAATGAATTTAATTTCATAAGAAGAATTTCCATTTCTGGGTCCAAAACGGCAATCAAAAGAATTTCCTCTTCAAAATGGTATTATTGAGAGCTTCCCAAAACTTCTATCTAAATTATATAGTAAGCAGAATTCGTTTACTGGATACTGGCGATATTTAAAACGAGTGACTTGCCCTCAACTTATAGATCCCGCGTTTTTTTTCTTTTTGTAAAGTATTCGTCGCCCTGAGTGACTAATTATAAAGAAACAGAAACTGATTCCAACAGTGTGCCGTGTAGTATGTTTTATTAACCTTCCACGAGCTCAACAAATATGTATCACTCTATTGAGATGACCTAAGTACTTGAAGTCGAATACATCTAAAATAGCGTGTCTTCTTTATCGCTAAGCTTACGCCATGAGCAACTACGTTATCCCATATTTGCACACTAGAGATGTTGTTTCAGTTATCTCTGACACCCTCAACCCCAGCCTCACCTTCCAGGTTTTTGTATTATCAAGCGACCTACCTGCTGCGACATGGGTGTAAAAATGAATGTTGCATAAACACCAATACAACACTTTTAATCTTGATGGACTGGCCAGCACCTTTATTTACCTCCGGATTCACCTTTTTAAAAAGATCTTTTGTCAAATTTTCTTTTGATCTGCTGTCTTTCACGTTGTAATAGTTAATATTTTGTATTTTTAAGTATTGCTTTAAAACATGGTAAGGCTGCTGTTTCTCTATAGATCATTCTTAAACTGTCAGCTGTGAAAATGTAAGCATTTCATTGCTGAGGCCCGGGTTCAATTCGATTAATTGAACCCATGTATTACGCGCTGCGTATAGAAGTTATTTTTAGGTTGAACGCTCGCGTCATACCTCGTTTTTGTATGGCAAACGCTCCACGTATCAATATGGCGAGTTTTCCCGCGCATGTCGATTTTCACGCGCTGTGTATCGAGTTTCCCTCGCCATATGTCGAAGTGTGCGCGTTAATTCGAGTTTACAGCTATATGTCAGTTTGCCCTCTATACATCAAGTTTTGCTCTCTATATGGTGAGTTTGACATAATCATGTCCAGTTTTCAAAATCTCGACATGATTTTTTCTCAACATGAGAAAACTCGACATGATTTTTGTGGTGTATGTGTAAAAAAAATCATTCGGTGCGTCAGTTTGAGAAAAAACAAAATCATGTCGAGTTTGCTCATGTTGAGAAAAAAATACATGTCGTAGGTTTTGCTCCTTTTGAGAAAAAAATCATGTCGAGTTTGCTCATGGTAAGAAAAAAATATGTCCAGTTTGCATATGGTGTGAAAAAAAAATCATGTCCAGTTTTTTTTAAAAAACTCGGCATCATTTATTCTGGACATGATTTATGAAACTCGGCACATAGAGTTTAAACTGGATAGCCAGCGCTGTAAACTCGACATAGAGCGCGGGGTAAACTCGATATAGCAGCGCATGAAACTCTCCATGATTTGATACGTGGAGGGTGGGGTCGTGCCCTTAGTGTTGCTACGTTCGCGCGCGGCCTGCCAACGTTGCGTTTCGTGTCGTATGAATCGTGCGTGTCACCGGGTTGTTTTCGATTGTTGTCACTGGGTGTGGCCGTCCCTTTCTTGTTGTAATTTAAGCGTAAAGCATCGCGAAATTGGGTTAAGATGACCTAATGATAATGCTGTTTAAGAATATAATAAGGTTGATTTGGGAACCGGTACTCGCTTTAGACCAATTGAAACCCGCCGACACCATAATTTTTGCGGTGGAAGAACTCTGGCCTCCGGCCGTCGTTCTTCCACTTAAAATAATGGATCGCCTTGGGTTCAATTCGTCGTAAGAGAGTACGGTCCCAACATCATACCTTTATTCTCATAAATATAAATGCATTCTATTAATTATTAATTATTAATTATTATTATTGTTTTTAATTATATTATTATTTTTATTATTGTTAATAAAATAATATTATTATTATTATTTTTACCTTTTCGTTTGTATTTATCGAACCTAGCGAACCATATGGTGAATTTCAGCGAGCCGGTGCCTCCTTCACCCTCTCTTTTCCCTCGGGCCTCGTACCCTCACACCCTACAGATATTGATACCTTCGGAACCACACCAAAACGTGACGTCAAGTCATAGCCAAAAATAGTGTTGGCGTCATTGGCTGATTTAGGAAAGGGGCCCTTGTCAGCAGCTTACAGCATAGCGTAAAATATCAAAAAACCCATCAGTCCTGGGCTTGAATCGTATTCAAACACGTTCTTCGAATTTTTCTTTTTAGTATTAAAAACAATTTAAATACAGCTAAAAAAAAATCTCCAAACGATTAATTTGTTCTTTAAATGTGCAGTAGCGTCGGGATTTCTATTACTTTTGCTCTCTCTTCATGAAGAAAATTGAAGGAAACTCGGTCATTCAACTTTCATTAAGTAGGGGGAAATCGCATTTTTCCCCCTACGATCCTGATATGGCTTTAAGTGCCAAAAACGCAAAAAGACCTCTGTCTGTAACTTGCATAATACAAGGACTATTAAGTACGACCTAGTGTTGCAAAATTTGATTAAGGTCCGCCTCAATGAGTCAATCATGGGCGCGAGAGACTTTTGTATTTTTACTGTAGTGACGCCGCGCCTACTTGCGAGAGAATAGAGTTCAGACGAGTAGGGGATATAACTTTAACACCTTAAGTGCATAAGGTTCTTTGCTCACTTTCCGATGGGGTGCTCATATGGACCCCTCCCTCTGAAACAACTTTGCCGTGGGATTTTTTTACCAAAACTCTGGCCATTGATGGGGACATGAACACGGAAACCACATAACAGGACCAAAAATGAAAATCGGATGCACCGATTTAAAATGGCGGTCCAAAAAAAATAACATTTTTATGACGCGCACAAATTCATACCGCCAAAAGATGAAACCACTTTCCCGCAGGAACTTTCCATAACATTTAACCCATAATAGGACACAGAAATACCATTGTCTGTAATAAAAAATTAATACAATTAAGGGCATTCAAATTTGGAATAGTGCCAACCTAATGCTATTTATTGCTAAATTTGTGCTAACCTGATATTTAGCATAAGGTAAATTCCTGGGGCAAAAAAAATTAAGCGTTAAAACAAGGCACGCGAAAAACCAACAATGAACGGTCCACATTATACTCTTAGTTTAAGATCAGGTTAATGTTTAGGATTAAGGCTGGGATTAAGCTGTATCAGTGTATTTGAATGAATATAATAAGAAGAATTTCCATTTCTGGGTTCCAAAAACTACAACTCAAAAGAATTTGCTCTTCAAAATTATATATTATGAGGTTCCCAAACTTCTATTAAACATATAGTAGGAATTCATTTACTGGCTACTGGCGATGTTTAAAACGAAGTGACTTGCCCTAAACTATAGATCCGTTTTTTTTGGGTAAAGTATTCGTCTATAATATAGTCGCCTGAAGTGAACTAAATAAAGAAACAGAAACTTATAACACACAGTTTGGTTAAGTATGTTTTATTAACCTTCCACGAGCTCAACAAAATATGTATCAACTTTATTGAATGACCAAATACTTGAAGTCGAATACCTCTAAAATACCTTGTCTTCTTTTTCGCTATATACGTTTCCCTATAATTATTTAGCACACGAGAGAACGTTTTTCAGTTATCTCTGACACCGTCAACCCCCAGGCCTCAACCTTCCAGGTTTTGTATTAGCAAGCTACACTGCCGGCTGCGGACAAGGGTGTACAAATGAGTGTTGCACCAATACTTTTTTTTTTTTTTTTTTTTTTTTTTTTTTTTTTTTTTTTTTTTTTTTTTTTTTTTTTTTTTTTTTTTTTTTTTTTTTTTTTTTTTTTTTTTTTTTTTTTTTTTTTTTTTTTTTTTTTTTTTTTTTTTCATTCACTATGTTTTTCAGTTAGCCAGGACCCTCAGCTATCATTTTATGCTTGTTTGCCATTTGATTAGTGATGGGTGTGAGCGTAACGGCCGTTGCCATGGCAACGCAGTAATGAAAAACTTGAATTTCGGAAAAAGTCATATCTTTGCAAGTTAACAACATAAAAACACCATTCAAATGTCTAGATATATGTATTTTGAGTTGTCCAGTTGATTGCAATCACAATCTGGGTCATTTAAGGTCATTTATGTCGAATTGTGGCTGTTACCATGGCAACGCCCTCTTAAAAATGGGATTTTTGAGGAAAAACTATTTCATTGTAAATAGAAAACATATAAACAGAATCTAAGTGTCAAGAGGTATGCAATTTGAGCTGCCCAGTTTATTGCAATTATGATATGGGACACCTAAGGCCATTGTTATGCCAAAAACAGCGTCATTACCATGGCAACACCCTCTTAAAATTGGAAAATTGGATTTTGTGATATTTACATAACGAAAAACATTG
>JAMKCH010053329.1:0-20723 GCA_023653785.1 Ophioderma brevispina
CTATTTAAACTGAATCTTTCGTAATGAGTAGACTTAATGTTATTAAGCTTTGATATCTTGGCAAAAACATGCTGAATTTTATTTCTATATCAAAATTAATACTTTCGGAGAACGATTAAAAGTGAAATCGCGTTGTTTTGTGCCATGTTATTTTCCAGAGAAAAAATGAACAAATGGTCATCGTGATCGAATTTTCAAACAAAAAATAGTGAGCAATTTTAAAGTGAGGGGGCGTCACCGGTTGCTAGTTGGCACACCACACAACATCTGGACTCATCCACCCCATTTCCGTGCGAACAGCCTGAAAGTTTCCATGAAACCTACCGGTTGACATTTTGCCTCGGAAACATTTCATGCCTTGGCATGCATCGGGCTTGGCATATGCGCATCTCGCAGTCGCCTCTGATCTTGAAACTCGTTATTTGGATAGGGACCTATTTTAAATAATTATAATCAACATTAAAAAAGTCACATGCATTTTATAAGGCCTGGGCCCGCTCTGTATGACAACATACACACAACGTATGCTTCGGGGAAAAAATAACATGAAAACCAGTAGGCCTATTATGTTAAACTGTGAGTGGCAAATTTGAAGCGGAATCCATAGGCCCCTAAGTGTACACAACTTTTATAAGAAGGGACGATGCATCCGTTAGGCCTATAGAGGCAGTGACCTATACGGTCTATATAAATAAAAGGTCAAAGGATTATTTACAAAAAAAATGTTTCGAATTGTAAAACCTTATGTAGGCCTTATATAATCTGCAGAATCCCAGAACCCTCAGATTATTTAAGTAAATTGGTCTAGACACTCTAAGAAAAAAAAGGTGCGAAAGAGGTTCTAAAATTGTCCTCTTTAAATGAGACGGCCCGTAGGCCTATTTTGCGAGGGGTTTGTGGAATTTTTAAAGAAAAAAAATGGAAGAAGTGGCCATTTACTTTTAAAAAGGATCTTTTTGACCATTTCTATTTAAGAAAAAAGTTCCATTTTCTTCCAAAGGGGTCTGTGTGTGGTACATTTTAACATTTCTTTCATGATTCGTGAAAAGTGAAATTGATGGTAATTGCGGAAATATATGGTCGCATCAAACCGCCACACACCTCGGTTTGGGTTACAGGTCTGGGAAAATGATGGGTTTAATGAAACAGCATTTCACTGTACTAAACAGAAAGCGATATCCTGAATACGAAATCAACTGCCGCTAAAATGTTGCCGCTAAAATTTACCGCTAAAATAAAATTGTTTGGTTAGTATGGACTATTTCCTTAATCCTTTGAGCACCAACGGTTTTAGAGTCGCCGTTTTTTTAAAAAATTTTACTGTAATTTTGTTTCAAAAAGATCAAAATGATGTGTTTTCCTAAAAGCATATACAGAAACAGAATATGTGGTACAAAGTATACAGATTTTGTTATTTGGATTGTGGATGGAATACAAGCAACGTGCCGTAAACAGAATAGACCCGGGCGAAAGATTGCGTTAAAAACCTATGTGAAATAGGCCTACCCCGGGGGGAGTTCTTAGCGGAAAGGTGGTACAGGAATGTGCGGACGAGAAGCGGGTTATCATTTTAGCCCCTTTCTTGGAAGGATATTCTTGGAAATGGTATAGCAAGCAGGGTATAGGCCTTCTCCTCCTATTTATATTAGTGTATTTTCGTGGTCTCAATCACGGTATTATAGAATGAATGCAAAACCAAACACGGGTGGAAAAATAGTGCTGCCAGAATGGTTCAAAATACATTTTTAACAGTTAATTTTGTAGCTTTTGAGGTTCGGCCCAGAAATTCCACCAAAGCATTTTAGACTAAAATAGGCGTCGGTTCATGCTATTTGTACCCGTAATTACTCAAAATCCCCCCTGAAGTCTGATGGCAGATATGGGAACTTCATAACCTTCGCAAGATGTCATTTTTATATTTAATTGCCACATCAGGTTTAAAAGGGTAGCTAATAATGCCACATAGTTACAACTTAACAAGGCGAACTCGACTTTACGCGCTGCGTAAAATATGTTCCCACCGAATGTCGCGATAGATTTGGAATTGACAAACGAAATTGCAACCACATCCCTTGAACCCGAGACCAACTGGACCCACCCCAATTAAAACATGCAATGTCAGAATTGGAAGGTGGATGGAAGTGGAGAAGATTAGTAAGTGCAGAGGAAGTATGAGTGCGAGTAATGTATGAGTGCGAGTGGAGTATATGTATACAAGAAATGACGTATGGGAATTAGCACCTTTTTAAATAAACAATGCAGCCTTTGATGGGTAAGGGAATAAGCATGACATTTGCATAATATAATACGCAGGCAGAGATCATGTTCACACAAAAGATGTATGGCATAAGCCTTGTCATGTTAGGAAGGAATTTGCACATCTTGATGTACCTTTCAGGGAATATCAATGGAGCATATTTAAATTAGCTCATTTGCATTACCTAAACCACATAAACTAAACCGCCATATGTTCACACAACAGATGTATGGCATAAGCCTTTCATGTAGTGAAGGAATTTTGCACATCCGATTTACCGTTTCAGCGAAACATTATTGTGCATATTTTAATAGCTCATTGACATACCTAAGCCGCATAGATCATGGTGCACTGTCAAAGTGCGAAAACAATGATGCCAAAGTGTTACTCATATGGCCAGAAAGAATTTGGAATTGATGTATGTTTCAGCTAATACATGATTTACGCATATTTAATTAGCTCATTTGCATACCAAGCGCATATATCATGTACTTTCAAAGCGGCGAAGAGGAAACAAGTGCATGCCAAGATATACTTAGTGGCCAAAAAGAATTTTGCATATCTTATGTACCGTTCAGTGGAGACATTCATATTATGCATATTTAATTAGCATTCACTTTTGCATACCTAAGCGCCTATATCACACACTTTCAAATCGCAGAGAGAAAGAGAAGACAGAAACGATTGCATGCCATGATGCACTTGCCATTGAAGCGAAGGAATTTTGTGTGCCCGATATATCGGTTCAAAGATACAGAATACAGGCATCTATCTGTTTAACATTTTATCACGGAATTCCAGGGTTAACATTTTTCTCACAGACATAGGGACATACGGACATACAGACCTACGGACGCGGAGCCCATTTCATAGTCCCCGTTCCGAACTTAGTTCGGCGGGGACAAAATAGTATAGCTCAAGGATTTGGATTACAAATCTGTCGTTTTTGGTATATTTTCGGTGGTGGTATCGTGGTTCAAACATCATCCGGCCGCGCACATCGCCACCCACGCAAACCAAAAATGAGACCTGGGGCCTTTCCATCTTGATCTGATTTTTTAGCCAAAACAAGACCTGCATGTTATGTTAACATCAGCTTTTGCAAGGCTCAGTAGAGGGGATGTAGGCTATTTCTTACGTTTAGGTGATGAAAATAAAACCGTTAATTTCACATTTTTGTTATATTTTTTTCTGATTTAAAAAATCCCCAAATATCGGCCACCATAGTAAAAAAATTAATGGTTTAATAGTATCTATTTCTGCAGGGATATTGAAAAACTATGTTTTGAGGGCCTATAGTCCATGACTTTTAAGTTTTTATCTTATTTTGTAACACGACAGGCGTTTCGGACGTGTTCACAATGGTAAAATTAAATGCTTTTAAAAATTACTGGCTAGGCCTATGTTAATTTAAACCCTAATTCGGAATTCGTACCAGTGGCGTAGCCAGAGGGGTGGGAGGGGGCCCCGCTCCCCCAATAATTGATTCGTCAGGTTGAGATGAGCCCGTCGGTTCACTTGAAAAATTTAGGTCATGGTACTTGCAGGCCGGAATGGTCGGAAACGCCATAGTATAGATTTAAAGTTTTAAGGACACACCGTTCTGCGACAAAGTAAATTTTCAAAAAATCGTTTTCAAAAAAATTAGGAGCCTCAGAAGAACATTTTAAAGCATTATAAAACCCACAAAAAAAATTTTCGGGGCGTCGCCCCTCGACCCCCAGGGCTGAGAACCTCGACCCCACGGGGCTCGCCCCTCGACCCCAACGGGGGCCCTAAGGCGGGCCCCTGGACGACCCCATTTTCTGTCGGTTGAGAGGCGACACTGCCCCCGAAAGTGAAAAGTACCTGCGACGCACTGATGCGATACGGTGAATGAGTGGGTTTGAAAGGAAAGGGGGGGGGCGGAAAGGGGGAGGAGAGGGGGGGGTGGGGGGGAGGGCTGGGAAAGAAACGGGGAAAGGAAAGGGAAAGGGGGGGAGGGAGGGGGGGGAAAAGGGAGGGTGAGGAGAAAGGAAAATGGGGTTCGGGGAGAGAAGGGGGAAAGGAAAATAGGGAGTGGTGTGGGGGGTGGGGGGGGGGGGGGGGGGGGGGTAAGGGAAGAGGGGGGGGGGTGGAGAGGGGGGGTGGGGAGGTGGGAAGGGGGGAGAGGGTGGGGGGGTGGGGGAGAGGGGGGAGGGGGTGGGGTTGAAAGGGGGGTGGGGGGAGAAAGAAAGGAGGGGGGGGGGGACTTTCTAGAAAAAGGGTGAGGGGGGGGGGGGGGGGGGGGGGGAAGGGGGTGGGGGGGAGGGAGGGGAGGGGGTGGGGGGGGAAGGGGGGCGGGAATTGGGAACAAATGGGGGGGGGATGGGGGGGGGGGGAAAGAGAAGGGCGGAAACGGGGGGGGCGGGGGGGGGGGAGGGGGGGGGGGGGGAAGGGGGGGGGAGGGGGGTGAAAGGGGGGGGTGGGGTAGGGGAGGTGGGGGGAGAAGGAGGGGGGGGTGGGGGGGGCGGATAAAAGGGGTGGGGAAAGGAGAGAGGGGGTGGACGGGGGGAAGGGGGGAGGGAGGGCGGGGAGTAGGAGTTTTTGGTACGAGTGATTGTGTGATTTGGTTAAGTTTGTACAATGGGGGGGTAATGGGGGGGGTCGGGGGATTGGGGGTAAAAAGGGATTGGGGGGGAAAATGGGGGGGGGAAGTGCGGGGGGGATTGAAAGGGAAGGGGGAAAGGGGATGGGGTGGGGACGGCGGGAAAAGTGGGAAGAGGAAGAGGAACAAGGGGAAGGGGGAAGAGGAGGGGGGGGGGAAAAGGGGGAAAGGGGAGGGGGGGGGGGGTGCGGCGTGGGGGGGAAGGGGTGGGGAGGGAGGGGAGGGGGGGGTGGGGAGGGGGGGGGGGGGGAAGGGGGTGGGGGGGGTGAGAGGGAAGGTGGAGAGGAGGGGGGGAGAGGGGGGGGAAGGGGGGGGGGAGGGGGTTTTTTTAAGGGGGGAGGGGAGGGGGAGTTAGAAAAGGGAAAGGGGGTGAAGGTGGGGGAAGGCGGAGAGGGGGGGAGGGGTGTAGGGGGATGGGGGAAGGGGGGGAAGGGAAAGGGAGAAGGGGGGGGAGGAGGGCGGGGAAGGGGGGTGTGGGGGGGGGAAAAGGAGTGGAGGGAAGAGGGGGGGTTGATGGGGGGGGGGTAGGGGGAAGGGGGGAGAATGGGGGGGAGGAGAATGAGGGGAAAAGGGGGGGGAGGGTTGGGTTTGGGGGGGGGGGTGGGGGAGGGGTGGGGGGGGGGGGGGGGGGTAAGAAGGGGGTGGGTAAAGGGGGTGTAGGGTTGAGAAAAGTGGGTGGAAAGGGGGGGGGGTGGGGTGTGGAAAGTTAAGTATTGGTTTAAATGTTTGAGTAAGGAGGTATGGTGTGGAAATGGGGTGGGGTAAAGGTTTTTAATGTAAGTGTGTGTTGGAAATTTTTTAAAATGGTGTTTTTTTTTAATGAGGGTTTAATAGTTTTTTAGGGGGAAAGGCGTGGAGGGAGGGGGAGGAAGGGGGGGGGGAGGAAGGGTAAATGGGAAGGGGGAAAAGGTAGGGCAAGAGGGGAGGAAATGGGGAGGGGGGGGGTTGGAGGAGGTGGGAGGTGGGGTGAGGGGGGGGGGGGGTGTGGGGGGGAGGGGGTGGGAGGGGCGAGAGGGGGGGGGGGGGTGGGGGGAGGGGGGGGGGGGAGGGGGAAGGGGGGGAAGAAATAGGTGGGGGGAAGTGTGGGGGGGGAGGAGTTTGGGGTGGATGGGAAGATTATGGAGGTTAGTGGGGTGTGAGGGGGAAAGGGGGGGGGGAAAGAGGGGGGAGGGGGGGGGGGGGGGGGGGGATGGTGGGAGGGGCGGGGGGGAGAGGGGGGGGGAAAGGGGGGGGTGGAAGTGTGTGGGGGGTGGGTGGGGAGGGGGGGGTGATGTGAGGGGGGGGGGAGGGGGGGGGGGGGGAAAGAGGGAGTGGGGGGGGGTGGGAGGGGGATGTGGGGGGGGGGGGGGGGGGTGGGGGGAAGGAAGAGGGGGAAAGGTGGGGGGATAGGGGGGGGTGTGGGGGGGGGAAGTGGGATGGGGGAGGTTAGTGCGGTTTGGAGATGGTGTGAATAAGTTGTCTTGGGGTTGGGGGAGGGGGGTGGTGGTGGTGGGTGCAGGTGTGGGGAAAAGGGTGGGTGGTTGGGGGGGTGGGAGGGGGGGGGGAATAAGGGAGGGGAGGGGGGGGAGGGTGGAGGGAGAGGGGGGGGGGTGGGGGGGGGGGGGGGGGGGGGGGGGAGGGAGGGGTGGTGGGGGGAAAAGAGAGAGTGGGTGGGGGCAAAAAGGGGGGGAGGGGGGGGGGGAAAAGGGGGGGAGGGGTGGGGAGGGGGAGGGGATGGGGGAGAAGGGAGGGGGATGAATGGGGGGAGGAGGGGGGGGGGGGGGGGGGGAAGGTGGGGATGAAGGGGGGGGGGGGGGGGGAGAAGGGGATGGTGTGTGGGGGTGAGGAAAGAAAGGGTGGAAAGAGGGGAAAGGGGGAAAAGGTGGGTGAGGAAAGAGGGGGGGAGGGGGGAAGGAGGAGGGGGAGAGAAATGGAGGGGGGGGAGGGTGTGAGAGGAGGAGGGAAAAGGTGGGGGGGGGGGGAAAAGGTGGGGGAGGGGAAAATAAGGGGAAGGGGGGGGGGGGGGAAAAGTGGGGTGGGAGAAGAGGTTGGGGGGGGATAAGGGAGGGAGAAGAGGGGTGGAGGGGAAGGGGGGGGGAGGTGGGAGCGGGGGGTGGAGGGGTGCGCGGGGGGGGGGGGGGGGGGGAAGGGGCGGAGGGAGGGGGAAAGGACGCGGGGGGAGGGAGGGGGGGGGGGGAAAAGGGAAAGGGGGAGTAAGGGGGGGTTGGGGGGAGGGGAGGTGAGGGGTGGAATGGGGGTGGTGGGTGGGGGGGGTGGGGAGGGGGGGGACGGGGGGAAGGTGAAAAGGGGGGGGAAAGGGAAGGGGGGGGGGAAAGGGAAGGAAAGGTTGGGGGGGGGAAGGTTTGGGGGGTGGGTGGGGGTGGGGGAAAAGGGGGGGGAGGGGGGGGGGGAGAAGGGGGGGGGGGGGGAGATATAGGGAAAAGGGCGGGGGGGGGGGAAAGGGGGAGGGAAAAGGGGGGGGGGTGTGGGGTGGGAAAAGTGGGGGGCTGGGGGGGGGGGGTGTGGAAGGAAGGGGGGGCGGGGGGGGGGGGTGTGGGTAAATTTTTTTTAGAAAAATATAAAAAAAGGGAGGGGGAAATAAGGTTGGGGGGGAGGAGTGTGGGAGGGGGAGGGGGGGTGGGGGACGGGGGGGGGGGGGAGGGAGGTGTGAGGGTAAAGTAGGGAAGGAAAGGGGTGGGGGGGGGGGGTAGGGAAAAGGGGGGGGGGTGGGGGTAAAGTGAGAGAAAGGGGGGCGAGGAAGGGGAGGGGGAGGAGTGGAGGGGGGAGTGGAGGGAGGGGGGGGGGTGGGGGTGGTGGGGGGAAAAAGGAAAAGCTGGTGAGGGAGAGAATGGCTGGTGATGAAGAGTGGGTACTAAAGCTGGAAGCGGATGGGGGGGTGTAGGTGGGGGATGGGGAGGGGAGGGATAGGGGGGGGGGACAAAAAAGGGGGAGGGGGGGTGCGGGGACGTGGGGGAGGGTGTGAAGGGGGAGTGGGAAGGGTGGGGTTGGCGGGGGGGGAAATGGTGAAGGGGGGGGGTGAGGGGGTGGGGGGGGGGAACAGGTGGGGGGGGGGGAGGAGGGGGAAGGGGTGGGGTGATGCGGATGAAAGGATAAGGGAGGGGGGCGGGGGGAGGGGAGGAAGGGAGGGGGGTGGGGAAAGGGAAAGGGGCCCGGGGGGGGGGGTGAGGGAGGGTGGGGTAGGTGTGTGGTGGTGGGAAGGTGGTGGTAGTGGAGAAAGGGGGGGGGTGAGGGGGGGAGGGAAAAGGGGAAGAGGGGGAATGAGGGGTAGGGGGGGGAGTATGGTGGGGGGAAAATGGGGATGGGAGAGTAAGGAAGGGTGTGTATACGGGGGGAGAGGGGGGGGGGGGGAGGGGGGATGGTGGGGAAGGGGGGGTTGAGAGGAGAAGGGGAAAAGGGTGGGGGGGGGGGTGGGGGTTTTTATTTAAATTGTTTTTTTATTTTTTTATAAAATTGAGAAAACGTAGGGGCCTATATAAGCCTGATGACTAGAGCTCAAAATATAAAAAAAACAAGATTTTTAATCCTTAAACCTCTCACCGTTTAAACCCGTAATTCACTTGGAGGCTCTATAATCGTAAACCTATAGGCCTTTAAGCCTTTTACGCTAATCCTAGATAATGATTTCCCCAACAAAAATCGGAAGAGGAAAAAAGCGAACTTGTAAAAGATGGAACTAGAGAATATTATTTAAAGGGGAACCCTATTTTAAACTCAATAAATGCGAATTTTAAAGTGGATAAATCACACCGGATAAGTTAACCAGTTAATTTATTCCACGTTAGTGCGTTATTTTCAACACTATGCGGGTTTTAGCAGTTGCATCGGGAGCGCAATGACCAAATTAGTCATTGACGCAGGAGCGGATCCTTTGCGACGGTATTTTTTTACACACGAAGGTTATTGAACGCCGCGTAAACTGCAGAAGTGTTTTTACAATGATTAGAATCCAGTTTCAGATGTCAGGAGCGGATGGAAGGCATGGTCATTTTCCTTGTCAAATTTTTCCTTTCTGGAAAAGTGCCCACTTTGGGATTTTTTATGTTAAGATGGAGATCAGCCTTTATTTTGAGATTCTGCATCATATTTTTTGACGTAAAGCGTGTAGACATTTTGCCTCGCGAAATGCTAGTGTAGCATGTAAACAAACTCAAAGATTTGTAAAAAAAATGAGCACGGCTCAAACTTTACCCCAACAATATTTAAAGTAAATGCTCAGGAGTATAAGTTTGATACAGTAATAATCATAATCGTCATAAATATGCTCTGGGTAAGTTTACTAAGATAAAGTTCAAAATAAACGTTGTTAAATTTGTAATTTAAATCGATTCGAAACCGCGGGAAGTTTATCATCGTTTTTCGGACCCAAAAAGTGCTGGATTCAAAAATTGCAAAGTCCCTTTCCCTTAAAAATCTGCGCGTGTAAAGCACGTTACGAAGCAGATGGGTTTCCTGCGTTAATGAATGTTTTATTATGTCTTGAATTAGGAGAATGTATACCACAGAATGTGACTACTTGCATTACGATCTGTAAAATTTGAAATATTGAAACGAATCCAGGTAGACAAGGATGAAGATATTTTAATTGCCCTGGAGCTGGTTAGCGCACGAAAGAATGAAACGGAATTTCGCGGGTCTCGGATTTCGCGCTCGCTAGATTCAAAGAATATAAGCTGGGGGGGGCAGCCCCATGACTTTGACCATGGCACGTTGACCTTGATCTCAATCAACATATGAGGGATCGGCATGGTGCACATATGACCAAAGTTGGTGACAATGAACTTCAAGTTTTCAATTTAGATCATTTTACTTTGAAGGCCCATGTTTCAACTTGACCTCAAATGACCTTTGACCTTTCAACATGACCTTTGGACTCATCAGCATATGCGGGATCCCATTGTGCACCTATGACAGGACGTTTGGTTCCAATGGAAGTTAAAACGTTTCAATTGAGGTTCAATTTTTAAAAAAATTTAACAATTGTGACACACACCATACACACATCCACACGCACAACGGATGCTAAGGGTCCTGCCAGCTATAGCTGTGGCCCACAAGGAAACCCGGGCGTGACATCGCTGGTAAGCCTGCCATAACAGAGCAAAATTAAAGATTAAAAATGGTTCTATTTTAAATATATCCTGTATTTATTAAATCTTAAGTAATCACATTCTAATTCAACAATGTTTTGCACAGCATTTGAAATATGGCCCCAAAGAAATCACCTGTTAAGTATTTTGAAGCCCTCACACTGCGTGTTAATGAGTCTCATGTGTAGTACAGTCAGTGTGCAGTGTTAGGGGGATGAAAATGGATACCTTCACAAAATAACGGTAGCCTTTGATTGGCTTGATCGATTTTAAAAAAATTTCAAATTATTGTGAAATGAACGCTGATTTTTTTTAAACAGGCTATCAACAAATGAATTAATTGGTAAATTTCAAAGGGTTCTCATAAAAGAATCCCTCATTTGATTGTATTTTTTTGGACTCGCCCGTATAGTAAAGATTGTGACAAAGTGGTGTCAAAATAAAATTATGAATTTAAAACTTTTATTTTTTGGTTGTTGGTTTTTTTATTTCTTTGGTGTTTTTGTTTTTCCACGAATTTCTGATTTTTGCACATTTAAACAATCAAAACTGTTGTTCTATAGTTACCAAACCAAGGGTATCCACTGCAGACAATCTTGACGCTGGATTTTTGGCGATTTGTAAAAAACAGCTATTTGACCATTTAAAGTACAAAAAAACCGGCTGTCTAAAAGGCGGGAATTAAGCACATTTTCACGCGTCAGACGCAAGGCGCACCCATCGTGAATTTTTGGGCGTAATTAAGCCAGCGCGTGTTTTTAATGTACTTTGCGTGAACGCATCTTGGAAAACCGAAAAAAAAATATTTGAAAAGGTAAACAAAGCGCTATTAGACAAATGAAATTTCCATTTCTTCTAATTTCTGGAGTAGAGACCAAATATGTTTGATTTAAATAGTGCATAAAGATGGTGTATTTGATTAACTTGCACAACATACTCATTGAAGTCAAAGATAGATTAAAGTTTTTGAGAAGAGAAGAGACAAGAGTACAGCTGAAATGGCGTGAAATAATTTGAAACGTCACATTTTTGACTAAAACACAGATTTTCTCAATGTTCAATTTTGCAAAAGTTGCAACAAATTTTCATGACGAGATAACTGCCAAAAAGACTGAAGTAAAAGGTAAGGTTTTAACTTTCATACGATAGCAATTGGTCTTCTCCAGGGAACGGTTTTCTCAATTTTTCAATTTCTAAAAACGATATTCTCCAATATATACTCAAATTTGGAAAAGAAAAAGTAAAATTAAAACTCACACTTTTTGAATTTTTCCTCCTATTTTGAAAAGTAAGCTCTATTTTTAAAAAATGAAAAAACCGTCCTAGCAAATTGTTCTGTTTTAAAAATAAACATAAAAATCATGAAATTCAATTGTTTTTGTTATGCTGTCTGAAATTTTGGGGGGCACAATCGTGTTTTTTTAGTATTTTTTCTCCAAATACGGAAAGGTTTACATGAATCTTGATGCCATCATCGGGTTTTCATCGTCCAATTTCTTTGCTAGAAATGGTAACTTTTACATACAATACAATATTTGCAAAGTTACAAAACCAAAATAGATCCTCTGAACTCAAGGTTCACACACCTGCCCTTAAGTGGAATTTCATTGCCGGGTAAGAACGAGGCCGGGCAGGTACCCGCACAGCGCCCTTCCAATTAATGAAATCTTAAACTGGCCGGCATGAACTCAACCTGTACTCCCTTATGGTGTATTGATGCCACTCCCCATTAGGGTATTGTTGACATTATGTCCCTTGCATCCTCCCAGCTCAATCCTCCCTGTTTCCTGGCACCCATGAGTTTGGTAACACATGGCTCCCATCTTATACCAATCAGGGGGGCATCCACCCTCTGCTGGAGTTGTTGGGGGTTTGGTTTTTTGAATGGTGTTGTCATACTGTCTCTTGCATATAAAACCTTGCTGGATTCCACAGGCCCTGTCAGTCCAACGGACCGTCTTAAAAAAAGATTGATTGATATTGTGCGCATTTTAAGGTAGATTATCGCTATTATGCTCTCCAGAAAAATCATGAGAAAAACAAGATTACTCTCACCATTCATCTGAAACTTAGTTTGCTAAAGCAATAAACACCAGTACCAGTGCACATCTGTCGTCAAATTTAAATGCTGCCTTTATGGAAGGATTTGCACATAAAATTTAAAATTCTACAGGAACAAATTATATTTATTTATGGCCTACATTAACAAACCCTAACCCTAATAAGCCCAAAAATAAAAAATTTTTTTTTAATTGTTATATGTAAAACTTCAAAGGGGGGAGACCTATGGAAACTCTTGCCATATGGATTTCGTTTGTTTTTCTTTATTTTTTAAAATGTCTCTAGATTTTGGAATAAATAATTTTTCTTGCCACGAGTGAATGTCCTATGGTATCCAGACTTCATGATGTAGTTTTTAACACAAATTTCTAAATTATCTCCTTAGATTTTGCCTTAGGTAGGTCAGTTTTTTGAAAAAAAATGTATTTTAATTGTGAATTTATTAGACAATATAAAACCAACTCAAATAGAAAATCTTTCAAACTTCAAAATCTATTAGAAATTGTTCTAGATTTGGAATCGCTCTTCATATGCCACCCTGACTTGTTAAGAATTAAGGTGTAGTTCTTTCTACCCATAATAATTTTTATGAGGGTAGCTGGTTTACCCTGGTTAGAACTAAAAAGAAAAGCTACCTACAAGGGCATCAAACTCGAGAAAGTTTACCGCAGCAATCCCGTGCTGCTTCTCTTATGGCAAACAATTAACCTGTATGGATTGCAGACCAAACAGATCTTGTTACTTGTTGCTGGTTTTACAGAGCAGTTACACACATTTCAACAAAAAAATGTTTTTATTTTTGAAAAAAAATTAAAATACAAAAGGAAAAACACATTACACAAAGACTCAATTCAGCACATGCTTCTTGTCCATCCCAGTCAGGGATCACCAGGATTCCAGTTAACATAATCAACATCCGTACCATTCTGAACACCTAAAAAGACAGGGGATAACAAATATTCGTAGGTTCAAGTCAGTTTCATCCTTATACAGAGACAAAAAGTATGAAAATGTCTTAACGGTGAAATTGCGCATTATGAATGTTTTAACCGTATGACCTTGACCTCTACTTTTATTTGGCAGTTACCTCATGCTGTTCTCATGTTAATAAATATCATACTTATTCAGCATGCTAAATTCAATATTTGTTCCAGGTATTGCTTTTTACCAAAATTTTAGCAATTTCATGCCCAAAAAATGTCCACTAGAATCATTATATAGTATAGGTTGCTCTGTTGAAATTAGTTAATGCTTAGATGTAAAAATAAAATTAAATAATATATTAATTGGATTAATTAACAAAAGAGATTAACACCCTTATGTGGCTAAATGGGTCACATCTGACCCAGAGAGCGAAAAAAGTATATTGCTGATATCTCTCGTTTGGCTTTTGGGGATCTAAGATGGCAGATACTACCACCATAATCAGTCCTTTGAAAAGTCACTGCAAATAATAAGGATTTATAGATCAGCTGACTGCCCAAAGAAAGGAAAATTTGTTTGTCTCAGCTAAATCATTGTTAGCTGCAGTTTACAAAGAAAGAAAGTGTCATGCCATATTCACCTTGCCTATGATATTAACTGTAAAACATAGAAGCAAAAAACAGACAAATGTGGAATAGGTATACCCAATACCTGACTGAACTTGTTATAGCGACTGGTCAGTAAAGGTGTTTAAAAAAATATGCGCTGCTTTTAAAGACGAAACTCTTAACATGCAGCAGAAAAAAACACTATTTTCATTCAACAACCTACAAATTAATTTTGAAGCAAAAAATTATTCCCCTGGTCACCAGAAACAATCTGTTTAGGGTCTATAATATTTATGAAAATACCTTTTACAAGGACTACCTGCGCGACACCAAAAGGGGTGGGGCTTAGCAGTAGATTGCACGATCACATTTACGTGCATCACGCCTAAAGTAAGCTTATCTTGTAAAGGTACTTTGACAAAGAGTATAGAGGTGGATTTATTTGGTAAATTGTCAGTGATCTCTTACCCGATCTCCTTTGCCCAGGTTCTCTTGAAACTCATCCAGTATAATTAGGCACAGCTCTTCGAACCTATGAAACAAATTATAACAAAATATTCTCCATTTTATGATGACATTAATACAATATTATGATCAAGTGCTATGGTGCGGCAGGAGTCTCGAATTGCACTTTTGTAGACAGTGAGGACATCGAGAGGTGAACAATAGGGCATTGATCTTGTTTCAGTTTCTGCTGTTGGCCAAAGATATGTTTGCAGCAGGATCTTGGAATTCCATGATCTTAAAAACCAAGAGGGATCCAGGGTAGAGATGAATTGAAAAACTTCATCAAAATTGCTTATAAACTCTTCAATTTATGACACTTAGTTGCTTTCAAGATGGCCACCAATTTTGCGTATTTAAGCAACAACAACTGATTTTATGTTTGAAGCATTTTCATTCATATCTCTTTCAAAATTTTTGCTAAGAATGATGATTAACAACAAAGTTTCATGGGAAAAAGTTGGCTATTTTTGTCAAAATCTGAACGTTTCCAGAATGTCTGGAAACTTCAAAACCCATAACTTTAGAATGGAGTATGCTTGAAGCTGAATTAACACTCTCTATCTCATTCTACTAATAACCCAAATTTTGAACAAAAGTGGATTTAGGTCCTTTTAGAAAATGAGCTCTTCATATACATTGGCTAGGAAGATTATCAGATTAGAGGCCAACCGCGAGGCGCCGGAAGTGGGGAGGGGGGGCCATTGCCCACATTTTTTTTCTCCCTACCCGCCCAAAATAATGGAGTAATTTTGGCAAAAATCAACAATTTGGGGCCAAAATAACCAAATTGGGCCAAATATAAGTGATTTTGAGCCCACAATTGTTTTAAATAAAAATCTCAAAACTTTGGGAGTTTTGTTCCCCCTCCCCAGAATTTCACTGTTGCACCCCCACCCCACCCCACGTGCTGCAACTGGGGGAGGGGGGGCAGCTTGGAATTTGATCTTTTGGTTAAAAAGTGTTAAGATTATTGGGGCCTCAAGTTTTGGGGATTGAGCCACACCAAAATTATTGGTGATAATACTTACAATTGAGTTGATAAATTTATGTTCTGAAGAGCTTGTGAATAATACCAAGTAGCAACCTTGAGACCATGCAATAGTATTAGCATCAGTCCATGTCCTCACAGGGGAGACCCAATAGCACCACTCACAAAGTAAGAAGCTGGATGCTATGTTACACCAGTTAGGGGTATGTTGGACATGGAGCACTTGGTGCACTGGAGTAGTGGTGTGAATGGGATCACTGTGGTGGAAAGAAAATTGGAAGGTCCAGAAGAAGTTGTTGTTGTAAACAAGGTTGTTTTAGCTATGGAGCTATAAGACATTTTGATTATAAAACCTAGCGGTTGCCCGCGCTTTGCGCGGGGCCAACCGCTAGCTGATTTGATTGGGAGCGGTGTCACTAAACGGGATGATCACTCTGCACATGACGCAAAATAAAGAGACATTATATTTTCTCCAGGCCTCGTTTATTTGCCTTTAGGCTAGTATGCCTCAAATGTATTATGTCAAAAAAGCTATGGCAAAGGTTAGGCCCCATATCTCAACATGAGTATTGAAAGACAGGTGAACATTTAATACTGCCAAATTAAATGTCCAACCAAGGAAACTCGCACGCCACTCCAAAGACCACCCCAGTGGGTAGCTGTGGTCGGAGGAAAGGGGCTTCTCAGGGACGTAGCTAATACTTACTGGGTGAATGAGGGAAGGCCTCCTTGAGGAAGAAAAGTAGGGGCCCAATTCTTACTCCTTCGGGCACAGCAGAGTACAGAAGGGTTGGTGGCATTCTGTATCGCCTACCTTGGCCTCCAATCTGTGCTAATCTGCATGTTCCGGATCTGTTCCCCTGGCAGAGTGGCGGCGCCACAATATTCTTTTTCGGGGGGAATGGGGGGGGGGCTTCGGCGCGGTGGTGGTAGGGACGGGTAGGGGTGGGCTGCAAGGTGGAAGAAGTTAACTATTGGGGGAAGCTCCAACTTTGCGATTGTAACCACTATGGGTCCAAATTTGCTTTTTGGCCAAAATTGATGATTTTTTGTAGACAATTATCAAAAAATCATCTGCAAAAATCCTGTGGACTCTATGCCTTAACACATATATACCACGTGGGTAGACATTTAAAATGGGAATGCATTTTGGATTAGACCTTACAAAATTGAAGAGATGATATGATGTCAAATTTTGAGAAGTGCAAAGAAATTAAAGGTGCGTGTTCCGATCGTCTTTGGGACCCCCCCTCCCCGATTACCAGGACGTATTACCGATTTTGATATCAGATTGAAAGATCGTATTTTTATCATTGTCGTCCTGAAATTTGAGCCCTTAAATCTCATCCATTCCCAAGAGTATAAACAAAAAACATGCCATTTTAGTGGTTAACCATCAATAGGCACAGTATTGAATAGGGCTTTGCAATATGCATTGTTGCGTCTAGCATCAAAACCGCAAGTTGTTTCCCACGGGGTCCTTGATGGGGTGTATGTGCAAGTGCCAGGCTCTTCATTTCAAGTAGAGACCCACCAAAACACATAAATCGGGAACAACCACCTTTAATTAAAAAAAAAAAGATTATCGTGAGCTTTGGTTGGTAATTGATCGGGTAGTAAATGATGATCTACGATTCACGTTATTTGGGATTTGCCAATACGGGATCTCCAGGCTACATAGTGCACAAATATTAGCGATAGTTTCAGAGCCCTCGGTTTTGTGGGCCGCCAGCTATAGCTGGCAGGAAAACTTAGCAATCCGTGTGCGTGTGTATGTAGTGTTGTGGGTTGTTGGTGAATGTATGTGTGTGTGTGTCACAAATTGTTAAGTTTTTTTAAATTGACCTCAATGAAACGTGTAAAACTCAATTGGAACCAAACTTCTGTCATAGGTGCACAATTGGATCCCTCATATGTTAATGAGGTCAAAGGTTCAGTTGACAAGTCAAAGGTCATGTGAGGTCAATTGAAAAATGGGCTAAAAAATGTAAAAAATTTGATCTAAATTGAAAACTTGAAGTCAATTGGAACCAAACTTTTGTCATAGTGCACCATGCGATCCTCATATGTTGATGAGATTAAAGGTCACATGCCAGGGTCAAAGGTCATGGGGCTGCCCACAGCTTATAGCCGAGAACCGCAAAATGCTAGTTGTTTTTGTTTTTGATTTTATTATTTTTTGGGTGAAAGTTGCGGTTATTGGGGCCCTAAACCTACGGAAATGGCTTTGGCTCTAACATACTCTCACATCAATATCGGCGCAAAACTTTACGATGGGTGGGGGGTTCCTCTTATGGTCCGATACCACTACGCGTTGTGTTCCCTAACACTTAGTCGGTCGATAACGTCCCCTCATGGGGGTGTGGCTTGGGTAGGGACGTGCCTCCAGAGTCTGGAAGTAGGGACCCCATAGATATACATTTTGTTTTTGCCAAAAAGGGGACACAAACCTATACCAGCGATGGAAATTTTAGGCCAAATTAACCCAAATTTGCCATTTATTTCTCAAAATGTTGGCATTTTAAGGCAAATTTTGCTCCGGATTGAGGAAATGACTAATTAAAGAGACGATTTGCCTTAAAAGTAACCAATCAAAAATAGTGCTTAGATGTTATTAGATAGTCAGGTAGTGCCATGGGATTAAGGAAGCAATCCTTTTTTTTAACTTTACCCAAATCAAGGTCCACATACCAATATGGACAACTTCCATTGACAAGCACTTATTTTGTTCATGCTTGCAAAATAAGCAGGCACTCTGTAGCAGTCATCATCATACCACTTGCATAGGCATCATCAGTAAACTCAACACAATCCTGAGAGCTGCCATCTTGACCAACTCCATTAGGTTCTCCATTAGCCCAGTTCACATAGCTTTGACATGGGTGCCGTCACTCATCTTAATTCTCCTGTCACAAATATTAGTTTTGTGTTCAAGGTAATTGAAATGTTGTGTACCCACTTGGCAACCTCATCTCCACGTGTCCCATGAAATGGAGATTTTGATATCAGAAGAAAGTTCACATATTTCTCATCATCCCAGGAAAACCTAAAAGGCTTAAACTGTTTCCATTTGATGTTATGACAAACTGTTCCCCAATGTGGTTTGGCCCATGCCAATCGCACACGTGCAAGCATGCATGCATGTGCAAGCGCACACCACACACTGTCCTATTGGCCAATTTTTGTACACGTAATTGGTCTACTAGGGGTAAGATAGTCATGAGTTAGACTAGAGTAAGACTCTTTTAACGGATAAAGCTGTACAATCCTTTGTAATCATTTGATCCTCTTATAAAAGAATTCATGCGAGGCTAATTTCATGAGGTCTTACATAAAGGATAAACCACATATTTGATTCTACTATCCAATAGCTGGGTAAATTTACCTCAAAATTTGTAATCAGATTGTGTTTTTGATGATATTCTTCCATGTGAACTTAAATTTCTTTGACTATTTTTAACTGTAATTTTCTACTGAATGTACTACGCCATTGTTTATTAGTTCAAATAATTACTAAAAGCAACTTAAGAAAGTCTTTACAGTCCTACCTTCAAAACCTCTTCTCAATTCCCAGCCATATAGCCCTGACTCCTACAACTCCCTGTGGCATTCTATACTGCCTGACAAAAATCCATCTCTTGTTTGCTGTGGATGCTGGCTAGTTGGGGCACGTGAGCTCTGTTGGCAATCATCCGTTAGCTTCTGGCCATGGATTCAAAGTACGTTCATGTTCAAATTTGTAGCAAACCAGTCTCCTAAGTAACCAGCCATCCAGGACTGTGTCCCTCTCCTGGTGCATGGGTTGTTGGCTTGACCAAGTGAAAGATGTCACAAGTTAGTTGTAGCTTGGAAGAAAGTTTTCTCCTTCAAACAGTCATATTCCCTCAAAACAAATTGATAATTTTAACATTGTGCATCAGCCTCTATGCCCCTCCTTAAACTTCAAAGGGATTAGCGACATTATGCGAGAGAATCGAGAAAATTGAAATGCTTTTTAAACTTAAAAGTCAGAAATAAGTGTTACTTCCATATAACTGCTTTAATGTTGAAACCACCACCAAATAGTGAAAAAATGAACTATTTGAGGAATTGTCAAACCTTCTTTCCCGCAAATAGACATACAGAGACGCATCTCAAATTTCCCTGCACTTAACGGCTGATTGCGGTTTACACCAGTAACAAAATAAACCAAATATCAATAATGTTTTTGTTTGAGGTCAAGCTGTATTGATCATGGTGCCCAATATCACGCTGAAAATCTTTTATCTACAGAGGGAAAGGCTTTTTTGATCTCAAGTCTGAATTTTGATAGATATGCACGTAAGAAATTACAGATCAGATAAAAAGTACTGCCTTGTCTTAATACACGGATTTCAAGCCAAACTTGGCAGGTTATCTCGCATATCCATGCCAGTACAAAATCTAAAAATATAAATTTTGATATTTTTTTCGATGTTTCGGAGTTAGCAAATCACTGCTAATCCCTTTAACTTAAACATCGCAGATATCTATCATTCCTTTACCAACCTGGGCGTTTAGCTCAGTTTGCAAGAGCCATGATAGTAATATGGGGTTGCTGGTTCGAGTCTGACCAGTATGACCCTGAAGAATTCACACGCTAATATAATTACCTGCTGACTGTAGCACACAGGGTAATGCTGTTCATTACCTGGCACATTATCCCATATTCCATCTGATGTCACAATAACACAAGCCTCTCCATCTCCTAGGCTAGGTTCATTTTCACACCCCGTTGGTGTACCACAAAGGCCAACCATCCAGCCACTTGAACATGCCTGTTGTCTGCATTAAGGGAAAAAGACAAAACAAGAAATCCATTACTATAACATGTACTCATTATCCCTATGCCATCTGAATGTCACAATAACACAAGCCGTCCCCATCTTCTACGCTAGCTCACTGCTACCCGAGTTATGTCCAAGGCCCACCAATCAGCCACTAAATATGCCCTTTGTTCTGGATTGGGAAGAGACGTATAAGAAATCATTAGAAACATCTACGCATTCTCCCATATTCCATCCTATGTCACAATTACACAAGCTTCTCCATCTGTGTTGAGGCTTGTTGGCACACCATAATGGTCAACCATGCAGCCAATTGAATACATCATTCCGGATTATTAGAACGTATAGAGAAATCATTACTCTGCATTCCTCTTTATCCCATATACCATCAGAATGTTATATGACACAAGTTTCTCCATCTCCTAGGCTAGGATTTCAGTGACAGCTCATTTTTGTTAAACACATCACAGGTAAGGGCAAATTGGTCATTTTTGCCAAAGTTTATTACCATATACTTCATGTTTGCTGAAAATCTCCTGAATTTTATCATCTCATATCAAGGTCTGTAAATTTTCATTTTATTTTGATATTTGTTTTCGAACGTACAATAGCCCAGTGGCCTTCTGACATACTGGCACTCCATGCATATTTAACTTATACTTTCACTTGACTACTTTTAACACTTTCACCTACAACTTGGACAACAAATCTAGAGTAGACCATCCTTCTTAATACGTCTTATCACTAACCACATCTCTTGGAATTCTGTCAAACATTATTATCAATCAAGGTCAAAACTTCTGTTTTCAGTTTGTTGTTCAGGAACAGAGTGAAGGAATCTATCTACTTATCGAAATCCA
>JAMKCH010053330.1:0-10068 GCA_023653785.1 Ophioderma brevispina
GGTTCGATTGACAGTTTTTTGGTTTTTTCATTTATAGATGACCTTGTGCACCCATCAGTCTCAGATGGGAACCTCTCCTGGAGGAGATGTCTTCATGGAGTGCAGAGCAGTGCAGAGAAGGAATCACAGTGTAGTACCCAAACTTTTATATCCTTGAGTGAGATGAAAATTGCATAGAAAAGGGAAGTACACTAAAATTGTTGATAACAGTTTGGTGATAATACTCTGGTGGTAGAACTAAAATAAATATTATACAAAACATTGAATGCCCAAGAGTGTGATAGTAAAAAAATATATCATGAGGTCAAATTTTGTCTTTTCTATTACCGAGGCGAGCCAGTGAGGGGAACCAGTCCAAATTTGACCGAATGATATATTTTAAAAGTTGTGTCGGTCGCCGTATACGGATACCTAACCCCAAGGTTCGGGAAGCCAGGATATACGGTAAAATAGCACGGGAGTGTTTTCGGTAGCTCGTAAGCATCAAAGGACACCATACTAATTACAACAAACAAAAAAACAAAAAAAAAAAAAAAAAAAAAAAAAAAAAAAAAAAAAAAAAAACAAAAAAAAAAAAAAAAAAAAAAAAAAAAAAAAAAAAAAAAAAAAAAAAAACAAAATTATTTCAAGATAGCGCAAGCCGGGGAATGGGGTTGTTGGTGTTGGGCAATTCCCCGATTTTCAAAATAAGCAAGTTTTTCCTCTTTATGAAAAACAATATGCAGGGTTCATTTAGACAACAAAACATGACACAGATTCAACTGAAATTGTTAAAAGAATTTTACTACTCTTGTTTCAAAGAATTGACTGCCACTGTCTTTTGTAGATAAACAAAGATGTTTGAAGTACATGTATCGCTCAAACCAGGCACAAAGGACTGCGGCGTTACAATTTGCATATCAAACGTTGTCAAAAGAGTGGAATCTATGGGTAGCTTGCTTATGCCATAGCTGACATAAATTTGAAGATAGTACATGAAAAATTAATATTATTGAATATAAAAATCTTAATTTGAAGCAGTTTTTAAGGTGGGGCAACATCTTATCGAGTAAATGTAGGATTCTCAACGTTAAAAGCTACAAATTGGACGGGCTTCAAGACGAAACAAAAAAAACATACAGAATATAAGTTAGAATAGATTTAACAAGCGATATGTATGCATTCACGTCAACCAAATTTCACCCTACAAGAATTAAATCAAATTCCATCATTTAAATTAGAGTCCATCAACAAATTTCTGGTTCTTTAGGTCTTCAAACGTTGCTGTTGGGGTGTTTTTGATGTGTTGCATGTGTTGTCTCATAACAAAAAAACCTTTTCGTCAAATGAAAAAAATGTACTTTGTACCTCCAATACTAATTTTGGGATCATAGATCGGGTTTTCCCAGTGTCTGAAAATATTTGCCATTATGCCCAAAAAAAAGAACTTTGTCTCAGCTTCTTGACTAAAAGCTCTGTGCTAGGCTTTTTTTTTGCCACAAAATAAGCTATGGACATATGCGATTTTTAAAAAAACAAAATTTGCACCGTGGTTTACAATAAACAATATTGGCCAGGTCCAATGTCCTCTTCCGTTTTCATTGCCATAAAAAAACTTACAGAAGGCACTAGGGATTACTCTGGGCGGATGTCGTGTATCTGTGTGCTGTATCTGTGTGGTGTGTCTGTGTGTGGTCTGTGGTCAAAAAATAGCGGCATATACGTGTCTACACTTATCATTGGGTGCTTCAGTCGCTTAGGCAAGTCAAATTAGAGGTCATTTTTGTGAGGTGGACACTATCTTCTCATGGTCGCACAGAAATTTGGCATTTCCAGCTCCACCTTTACAAAATTCCTTCTTTTGTGATCGATCCATAGACAAGTTGAGCTTTACCATCATTCACAGGTATAGGTTGCTATAGCCAATTACCCAATGCAACTGTGCAAAATATCACACACAAGTTTTGGAAATGGGAGAACTTATTAAAAAAATGTAGTTGTTATTGCTTTAGACGTTGTCTCAAGCTCATATTTGGGAAAGCTGGTTCCAAAATTGTATAAATCTTCCTAGTTATAAATACATCAACTTAGCCCTTGTAACACCCTGGTAGATCTTGAATATATAAACCATCAGTCAATGCTTCTTGAGATAGTTTCCCAAATGACTGACTGCAGGTCATTTGGGAAGCCATCTCAAAAAACAACGACTGACAGAATAGACTTTTTGGATTAATTCGTCGTTTTTCTTTTTTTTTTTGTTTTCGGGGGGGTGGGGGGGGGGGTTATTTTTTTTGGGGGGGTTAGTAGGGGGGGGGGGGGGTGGGGGGGGGGCGGGGGGGGGGGAGGGGGGGAGGGAGGGGGGGGCGGTGTTTTTTTTTTTTTTTTTTTTAAGTAGGTTTGGTGTACTGATCCAAATACGGTCTTGAAAATCCATATTTAAATAGGGGTGGGCCCTATAAAATGATGTTTAGATCATTTTGTCCTAACCCTTATTTGATGCAGCTTGGTCCCCTGAGCATTTTGACACCAATTTTGTCAAAACGGCCCCAAAAATTAGGTCCCCGCCCAAAAACCAATTTTTTTGAGGGGGGTCTGAAAATGATAAATGGTCAATTACTCGGAATTACATACCACCTTTTAGCAATGTTTCATGGTTGTTTTTTTATGTTTTTAAGTTTTTAAGGTCAAGGAAATCCATGTTGATGAATTTCAATTTCATCAGGTTTCGATTTTTCGTTTTTTTCATAAATTAGGCCACTTTACCTTTAACGTAAAATTTAGGCCACGAGGGCGCTATTGGCCAGGCCACGCCCTAACCTTGCCATTTTGAGATATTTTTTCTATGTAGAATTGAGGATACGGCAGTATTAAAGTATATTCTACTGAAATTTTCACACATAGCTCTTTTTTTTGTTTTGTCACGGTGCCAATTTTTATAATTTGGGCAAATGTCTGAAAATATACGGGTGCAAAAGTTTGTTTTTGACCCTACCCACAAACCAATGGCACAAAATTGCATAATGAATGTATTTAATTAACTGGCTGCTCACAGGGAAAACCGTTTTTAAAGAGCTCAAATTCTGGAGTAGGTACTCTCAAATTATTACCTTAGGATAAGTTTTTCAATGATTGGCGATCAGAAAGCGCCCTACCTTTTCAATGGCAAAAAGCGCCCTCTTGCTAATTTGACCAAAAATGGCCATTTTTTTGCAAACATACGGTAGATCTGGACACTGCTGGAACATTTACAAATGGATCCTTTGAACCTGAAAACATATATTTAGATACCAACATGGCTAAAATATCGTATATAATTACAGTAATTGAACGAATTCATCATTTTCAGACCCTCGCCAGAACCCCCCCTAAAATCACTTTTTTGGTTGGCCGGCACCTTCGTCTCATGGTTTTTTTGACCGATTTTGACAAATTTGGTGTCAAAAATGCTCAGGGGATAAAGTTGCATCAAATAAAGAGTTAGAACAAAATGATCTGAAATATCATTTTTCTCCCCCTTGTATAGCCCACCTCTAATTTAAAAAAAAAGGACTGAAGCATTAACAATCATCCTTAAAACAGATATTTTACTGTCAGTAATGGTGTAAATGAGTCTAGGGTACAGATAAGAAGATAATCATCCTTGGAGTGTTAACACAGGTTTCTTTTCTTTCTTTCCTCACATCAGCCTGGGGATATATACTTGAAGATCAACTGCTCTCAAGGATTCTACCACAAGGTAAGTAAAACCTGGGGCTGGACCTTTGGAAATAGACCAGACAATTTCGAGGTTAATGGTCAAAAGGTCAAATTTAATTTTTAATATTATATATAAAAATAGACAACATACCAAAAATCATCAGTTCCGAACAAGAAAAAACATGACTTAGTGGTAACACTTTAAAAAAGTGACCTGCAGATAAAAAACAATGATTGAAATAATAATAAAAATCAGTTAATTGCACCTAAGACTGAACAAAAATAAAAATTACTGCTGCTGTGACAATTGCACGAGAAGGAAGGATCATGTATGATTCAGTACTCTGGTATAAAGGTATTGCACTGTTTTTTCCCATATTCTCTATTTGTTCTGTCCTGTATTCCCGGTAAGTATTGGAGGTGCCTTAGATTCATACATGCCACACTCGAATTTGGGGGAAACCAAGAATTAAACCTATCCGAACTAACACTTGACAGCAAACTTTTTGTAAAGTTTGAATCTTCTATTTCTAAGGGTACAGAGTATTCAAGCTTCAGAAATTGTTTCAATGTAAGTTTTTGAATAATGGTTAACATTTGAAAATATAAAAAAAGTAAAAAATTTTTTTGTTTTGAATACTCTCAAGCTGCTTACTTTGGTTAGATGTTAATTACCTATGCCACACTGGTGCATTGTATTACTAGGACTGTGTCGAACAGTAACCAATGCTACACTTGGATAAGATCTGAAAATGGGCAGCCAAAAGCGTTTAAAAAGCCTACTAAGCAATGTAGAGTCTACTACTTGCTCTGCTGACGCATAGTAATTAACTTGAGATTGCCATGCAAGATTGGATTGAACTGCAAAGCCCAGAAGCTTGGTCACAGTAACCACCTCCCAACTTTGTGATCAGTGGATCTAAGGTTAGGGGAGGGCGGTTTGCTCTTTTTTCATGGGTGAATTTTGTCGCTGTGTGCGAGAATCAGTCCTTGATTCCCCCCAAAAAAATTGGTGGGGATCATCTAATTCGCTACTGTGTTAAGTTCTAAGTTTACGAGAATCAACTTGATTTGGACGCAAGTCAGTTTTTAATGTTTATACGAGAATCTTTGCGAGAATCCCCGATTCTCGGATTCTCCGCCGAAATTCTAGCCCTGTTTTTGTGAAGTCCAATTGTTCATAAACCTTTGCACTTTATTAAGTTTGAGGTGATGTACTTTCAGACCATGCTGCTAGTTCCTGCACATTGTTTTTGGGGGAATTGACCTATGTTCCATTAGCATGGCGGACTTCTCCAAGGCTAAGATCATCAACATACTTGAAGCTGTTGGTGCTAACATTGTCAGAGGCAGTATCAATCATACACCAATAAAAGTGATGGGACCAAATTTGGTACCTTGTGGAACGCCACAAGACAGAGTACCCTTGGATATAAGATTGGTAATGAACCCTTTGAAGAGTGATGTAGGAAGTTTCGGGCAATACACAGGACAATTTTATTACGCATATATGCACTCATATGTGAATGTGGTCTCAGCATCAGAAAGTCTTGATAATTCCCCTCAACATTGATTGATGGGGGTTGGCGAAGGGTAAGTTGAAGTGGAAGGTTGGGACTTTTAATTGAGCGATAAACCGGGGCTTTGTAGGCTCTAACTCGGGCCCAGGTGGCATGTAAACAAAATGTGTTGAGTGTTCCAACATTTTTTGCCACGATTGTAGATAAAGTGATGTCAATCCACTGCATTGTATTCAAATCAGTATCTTCAAACATTCTTGAAGAAAATAAAAGCAATTATGGCTTGCAAGTTGCAAAACAATGGGCATTTAGTAATTTGATTCATCTATATTTGTATTATTGTAAACCAGATAGTTCTTTTTGGTGGTTTGGTGAGTGGTTGCTCTTCTCTCGAACGACACAGAAACAGGTGTTTATTTGACATGTCATCAGTGATGTCAATGGCCGTCTGTCAGCAGATAACCAACCAAGCATTCAGATGTCACAGCATTGGAGATGGCCTTCCCATGTCTGCAGGATGATTCATAATTTATGTGGAAAGTTATGGCTCATTATTACCCAAGTAATTGGGCATCTCCCGAAAATTAGCTCAACCCGATCAGAACTCTAAGAGTATTTGAGGGGAAAATGTACTTAGTCGCATTTAGTCAACTTAGTTGCAATTTTACAACACAGCCAGCAGCTCCAACACTGGGGTAGCAGTTTTTGAACACTTCTAGAAAAAAAAGTGTACTGATTCTCTGTTACCAAAATGCAAGATAATTACACTGTTATGGTTCGGATTGATATTTGAATATACTTATTTTTGTACTCTAACTCCACGTGTACAACCAATGACTAAATATAAATGTAAATTATCTTTTATCTCTACCAGACTACCAGAGGTTTACAAGATGTATAATTCTACATGCACTTCAATAAAAATGATTACAATTGCAAACAAGTTTGAATAGCTTAACCATTTTTCCTTCTTAGCAAAGTTCTTTTGAAAGTATGTGCTTCTCCCAGAAGATTGTTGTTAAAACAAATGTTCAGTACTTTCTTACATGCACATCCTTTATAATACCAAAACCTTTTCTTTGACAAATCTAACTAACTATCAAACATGTTGTATTGACTTTAAAAACAAAACTTTCCCACTCCCTCTCTTACTTTTAAAAAGAAAGCAACAGCTAAAAAAAAACCTGATGCAAGTATTGTTCTTTCATCTCCTTAACAGTTTTACTTGTGAGTATGATAGAAACCTGGAGGGACCGTGTTCATCAAGTGACATCCTCATGTAAGGACTAGGGTGCCTGTATCCATGGAGCAGATATCAGTCCTGCCATGTCTGCTTTATATATAGTCAAAGGATCATTCTCTCATTGCAAGGTATGGCAGAATTCACAAAGGACTTGAAAGTTGAAAATTCATGTGAATAGAAAACTTTCAATTATTGCTTTCCAGATTTTCATATGGATTAGCAACATGTAGGTGACAAATTTCAAAGTGGTGTCAAATAAAATATTTTAGTTGGGAAACATGCCTAGTGGTTAGAGGTTCTTTGTCCTGTGGCGGAAATTTACCAAAATGCCCGGGTTCGAATCTCCGGTGGGGGGTCCACCTTTTCTTCCTGGGATATTTATTTGAGTACTTAATTCTGAATTTGATCTGGAATGTAAAATACCAGCATTGATTAAATAACAGAATACTGCTCTCCACCATGATTCATTCACATTGGAATTGGGCAAATGAATTATGAAAGCATCCCGTCCTTTACGGAGGGGACGTTAAGATGTCCTGTACCCTGTACAGAGAGGCCCAACTTGTACATGACGTTCAGCCAGTGGGTGCGATTAATAAGAGTATGGTGAAAATCCCCGACTGTTCCCAATCTTTCTTACCACCCCCCAGCCTCAAAGAGGGGGCCATGTTGGGAGTGTCCGTATCCTGGATACACATGACCCCCGGATCAGCTTCACTCGGTGGGATAAATCCTGACAAACCACCACAAAGCCATTACACCATGACTGTGGATACGCAAAAAAGTAGAAGCAATTACTGCCCCTGTTATTACTCATCTGGTTACACAAGGAATTGAAAAATATATAGTTGGTCATAAGCTGGTACTGAACATAAGTAAATACAGTTTAAAATAAAATACACTGCATAGCTGTGATATGAAAGCATGTCCTTGGCAATTTTATAATTTACTTTCTTGCTGTTTGACTGCTTAAAGGTGCTGTGCTCTGGATTTTGTCTATTCTACTCTACCTCCTCTACATGAGGAGTCTGACACAGACCCCCAAGTAACGTAGGAAACAACTTTTGATTTTTTTGTAGAAGCGATAACGCATAGTACAATGCCCTAGTTCACTACTGTGCTGATATGTAAAAATGGCAGTTTTTTGTTGGGGGGGGGGGGGGGGGGGGGTCCCCCCCCCCCCCCCCCCCCCCCCCCCCCCCCCCCCCCTCTATCTTGAAAAAGAAATGGATTTGAAAGCTAAAATTTCAGGAGGACCAATGCAGGAAAAATAGGCCTTTCATATGATATTAAAATCTTTAACTTCGAGTAAATCACGGGGTCCCCAAAGCAATCGGAACAAGCACTGTAAAATTATCAATCAATCCATCAAATTTATTTCCATATCAACAAAACATACATATTATATGAACGCAAGACATAATATACAAGACGGATATGGAGGAGAGACTCAAAAGGCAAATAAGGCCAGAAATGACCATCCCCGAAAACAAGATCCATACTCAAAAATACCTGTTATACTTTATAAGAATTTAAAGATTTCCACAGTGTGCCCACTGTATGTGTGTGTGGGTGGTGGGCAGGTGGGTGTGTAATATGTAAAGTTATGTGCGTCTGAGCTTAGTCTTGTCAAAGACGCCTCGCCAGTTTTTGTCCACCAAACGCGAGCGCGGAAGGCTCGTGTCGAACGCCAAAGGCGGAAGGACGAGCGGAGCGAGGCGTCTTTGCGCAAAATGGTAGTTCCAGTGCAAGCATAAGGTGTCAATCAAAGTAGTCGTCATCGTAAGCACGCCCAATTTCATCGATGACAACGTTTTCAGATATTGCAATATCGATGACGTCGCCCGTCAAAAGTACCAATCGATTTTTGCACAGCTTAATTAGCATACGATTCAAAGCAAAAATCGACGAAGTTCTTGACAGTGCGAGTGCGAGTGAGTCCGTAAGGTATGTGAGATGCATGGCGGATGGGCTAGTTGTAGCCCAGATCTGCAGAAATAAAAGTCCCAGTAAAGGCTAGTAAAAGTTATTCCCACCTCCCCCTGCACAAAACCACACTGAATATGAGACTAGACTAAGGCATACGTCAGTCATTTTATCAAATATTTTGATATGCAGTGGACCAGTCAAAATTGCCACTCACCGACATGACAAGTTGATTTGAACTTAATTGAAAATGATGGAATCCTGACCCCGTATAAACATGCCACGCAAATGGGAGTGTGGCGAACACAAAATTCAAGCCAGAAATGAAGTCCAGTTCACAAATTCATGCCGAGAAATTAGGGGACACGCACATCCTAGGCTAGACATGAACTTACCTCGGAAACTTACCATGTCTTGACAGGCACACTATTACTGCACAATTTAAGGTAAAACTTTCGCCCGAACCATGGCTGAACGATGCAATGAAACTATGTGTAACATACAAATACGTTCACTACAATGACTGTAAAATTCACATTATAGTAAGCGACTCACATCAGTACACGTACCGAGCTCAAATTACCCTCATATAGTCAATATTAGCACAGTACCGAACGTGTAGCGATCTCGAATAAATCTACAACCCATGTTACAACACAAACCCCACACACCGGGAATCCACAGTCTACAACAGTGACACTGACAAAACGTGGATGTAAAATCCCACCATGAATTTTCACCGTGTCCGTTTTCACAGCAGCAAAGTGTTCGCCATTTTACAATTCCCAAGCCTGCATCATGGATCCTGGCTGTATTCCGCCCCGGTATTCGCTTTTTTTGAATCGGTTACCAAAACCCAATATTGAATGGGTATTGATCAGTTCAATAAACCGTATTCTAGAACTATTTTAAAAAGCTAACGATGAACATCATCATTGACCAATCAACATCACTACTAAGTTTTTCGGAAGAAATATCCCGAAAAACGATGAGTAACAAAGAAAAGGAATATTTGCGAAAAGGCTTGGGATTACGACTTAACTTTGAGCGGTCCCAGCGAGGGGGCGGACTCACACACAAATTGAATAAAGAATAAAGCCTTGATAAGGCTAGTCTTAGTCAATATAATGTTGAACCATAATGATACTCAACTAATGCTACCTGTTTCCTACCACAGTCTCCTTTCTTTTTAAGGTGAATGGCATTTTTTTTTATTTCACAGGACAGGCCATGAGGTTGTATGGTACGCATTTTCTCTCAGCTGTGCTGAACCATTGTTCCAGCCCTCCTTCCAGAAGGCCTATGGTCTGCAGAAGTCCTTGATGGCCTTGGTGGATGCAGTCCAGATGAGTGCACAAGATGGGAGAGCAGAAGTCATCGGCAAAATGGTCCAAGGTGAATGACAATGGACATTTAAGGATTTTAAAAAATTGACTGTGTACAGGATTCGCAGTAAGTGGTGTCAAATTCTGGATAAAACTGTGAATTTGGTACACACAAAGTACTTTATATATGCATTGGATAAAATCAAAAAAATTGTGGAATCACTAACCACACATCCCCCTTAATGGCCCCAGCTGGGGTTTCAAGGTTATTCAAGGGTAAAAAATTAAAATGTTCCGATTGTGTTTGAAAAGCACACCATGATATTTGTCCCTGGTTTACAAGGATTCCAAAAAAGGTTATAGTTTAATTGCCTACCTA